>JBBPNP010000098.1:0-75208 GCA_038090955.1 Xerocomellus intermedius
AAAGCCAGGAGTAAGCCCTTCATTTCATACACTCATATGTTAGGGCCCAGGTTAGATGCGGTTAGGGGTTATCAACTTTAGTGAAAAACATGCAAACATTGGGACAGTTGTTTGAGCCACTGTATGGATGAGGTAGGCAGTGCGCATGAGGCGAACATGTGCGAGGCTGCACGACATGTGTGATCGGTGAGGCGCACAGCAATACACATGGTACCTATGAGGCGAGTGGGTCTAGACTGTGGACCAGACTTGAGCATTTAGTGGTTTCTGGTGATAGGGGCTAATAGATAGGGGCTAAATGCGAAAGTCACTCTAGAAAATCAGGAAAAATTGGGAAAAATAAGGGAAAAATTGGTAGTGTCTGTAACAGTACACTAGTACAAACCCCTGCGTAGTATATAAACCCCCACTGGAGCACCAGAGGACCTCAGTCTTGTCCTCTTGGAGTTTTCCGTTCAAACTCTAGGACCTACTTCACTACTCTTATTGTCCTATTGCCCAGGCTTGCACTCTTAGTGAGTGTTGGTTGTTTCAGAGCTAGTGCCTAAGAATGAGGAGTAGGGAGAGGAGGAGCAAGAGGAGAGGGAACAGGATGAGGAACCAAAGTCGGATGAAGAAGATGAGGGGAAAAGTTGGGATATTGTCTTAGAAGAAAAAGAGAATTACTCAAATATAGATGGTGATAAATGTAGATGAATAGCTACCAAAAGGGTAGTAGAAATATACTCAGTCAATGTAATGTATGGACTATTTCCTGCTTGAGGCCAACAAAACACACTTGTTGGCCAAGACTTGGGCCAGGCCAGGCCAAAGCCAGGCCAGAACAACACTAATCACAATGATACCTTAGTGCAATAAGCAAGAAGATCTTCC
This sequence comes from Xerocomellus intermedius, assembly GCA_038090955.1. Taxonomy (NCBI): domain Eukaryota; kingdom Fungi; phylum Basidiomycota; class Agaricomycetes; order Boletales; family Boletaceae; genus Xerocomellus; species Xerocomellus intermedius. The sequence continues at coordinate 874 of JBBPNP010000098.1, forward strand.
AACATAGCCAAGTATGTATGCTATCAACTACTGAGATTTCCTTTCTGCCACTACTGCCACACTAGCCTGTAAAAGTTTGGCTATTCTCATGGCCATGTCCACAGCCATAAACATGGGAACCAGAAAGAATGGTAAGTAACTTGATAGCAAAAGGAAATACTGGAAAACTGTGATGGACTGGACACCTGCAGCAATGGTTTGTGCACTAGTTATTGGAGTGGAGAGTAAAACAGTTAAACAGGGCAGTGTGGTTGTTGCTGTGGAGGCCCCATATACAAGCATCAAAAGGTAGATGGAATGGGAGTCTTGAAAAAAATCATCAAAACACAATTTTATGCTGGACAGCAGGATACATGCCTTTCCAAAGTCCTCTCATGCCAAGGACAAATACAGGCACTTGGAAAAACCTGTGATATGGGCAATAAGATGATAGTCCAGCCTAGGAAGATGTGGTGCTCACGCCTCGACAAACAGGAATGTCTTAAACCATATGAAGTTGCTGCTTTCACCCGTGTAACCCATGGCACCACTGACCAGCGGATCAGCGGAGAGCTGGGTATACATTTTTGGAAGCCGGCTGATGAAGCTAGGAACAAGGCCGGGAGGGTATAACGCTTGACAGTCGAGCAAAAGAGACGCAGGCAAGTGAATCTGCAACAGACGGGTCCAAACGGCTTAATCAACCGATTCGGTACAGCTAGTCAATAGAGAGCTCACCAGAAAAAAAGTGAAGTAAAGCAGGTCTAACGGACGGGAGCTCAGAGGAGTCCTCGCCGCCATAATGATAGTGAAATGATGGTGGAATGATGGTGGATACTCTCACTCCAACGAATTTTATTGACGGCGTACTCAGTAACCTAAGAAGGAAATTCGGCAATTGCCAGTGATACCAAACACTCCAACTTGAACCTATCTTCCATGATGCCTCGATATCCTCACACGAAATTGTTTAGTTATCCCCATCGTATTGTAGTTCTGTCAGGACCCCATATCCAGGTGCTAGACACGCAGTAAGCACGATATCACGTCCATTCCGCTTAAAGAATTACTGAGCGTGAAAAAGTGGACGCATACTTCATTCAACCGCAAATTTTGCTCGAGAGCATGAAGACGCACTCATCCATAGTGGGCCTATCCGTTGTTCTGGAATGAGTAAGGATGGAAGGTACCTCGCCACTACTGGGGACGATAAACGACTCAAGATATGGGACCTCGAGTCGCTTACTCTCTTGAGCACACGGTAGGGTGATGTATTTGATCAAATTAGCATCAGGAGCTCCTTTGACACAGACAGCCCAGAGAACTTCCCAAAAAACCAACGTGTATCGAATTTTCCAGGAATACGGACATTCTTATTTCCGATAAATTCGGGGACGTCTTCAGGTGGACCACCCTATAATTCGTGGATCGTGGACATTCCCTGACTCCCTGATCCCCTTCACAGGTATGCGCTCCATCCGAACAACAAACCAGTCAAAGAAAAGACTGTTGGTGACGCGCTCGCTTCCCACGAGAACCCTTTTGGCGGAGAGCTCATACTAGGCCATGCATCTCTTTTAACAAATTGTTTGCTTACACCAGATGAGAAGTTTATCATAACGTCCGATCGGGACGAGCACATCCGAGTTAGCTGGTATCCCGAGGGTTATGTGATTGAGGGTTTTTGCTTAGGTCACAAGAAGTAAGGACTCTTATCCTTTCCCGCCTGAATGCGCTCATGTCTCACACATACAAGATATGTGTCAGCCATCCACATCCCCGCTATATCTCCTGCGATGCTGATTTCTGGAGGCGGAGATCTTGAACTGAAAGTCTGGGACTGGATGACCGGGCGCTTGCAGCGGAATATTATTGTATTCGCTGCCGTCGAGCCTTTCATCAGAGTGACAGCGCAAAACAGAAGACGTGAGTTATTAGGCGAAACTGATGACGAGGAACTTGTCAAATGGAGAGGCAGGAAGGCAGAAAATGAGAAGCGACGAAATAATACCAGCCTGGAGCCTGAGGATTCCGAGGTTCAGAAACCCTTGGAAGTCTCCAATACAATGTCCAATACCGCTTTCGTGGTTCGAAGGATCGGCTCGTTTCTCTCCGGTGGTGAAAACCATCTCGTGTTTAGCGTAGTTGGGTAAGCTTCGACCATCGCGACAAGTGATTCGCTGACCGGGAAATCTACAATCTGCAGGGCAACGGCGATTTTCGAGTGCATCTTGGCAGAAACGCACAATCAACCGGATATCCGGCATTACGATTTTGGAAAACCTGTGATTGACTTCACTGTTTGTGAGGAAGGGACAATCTGGGTCCTACTTGATGCTGATATCCCTGGGGAGTCCAACGCTGGCAACGAACATCCCGGCAAGCTAGTGGAAGCAGTTCAGTGGTCGATTGATCAGGTATGCACAAAACTGCGCAGCTATTGTGGCGTCTACTGATATCCCCTACAAGTTTGCTGATGCTGGCAGTTCTACGTTACTTGACAGTCTTAACACTATATGCTCGCTGCCCGGTTCGCATTTTCCCAATTCAATGATGAAATTGATTGACGTAGTCCCAAACAGCGTCAGCGGAAGATTTGCGAGCCCTAGACCTTTACTCTGACCTGTCATCCCTTCCAAAGAGCATCGATGGGGAGCAAGGAAGCCGGGTGCTTGAACGACTGAACTCGATCCACGAGCCGTTGGAAGATGAACCCACTGGTAAAGGTACATCAGTTTCTATCGGTCTAACGAAACGAGCTCTCGGACGGCTGAAGCACAAACGTGCTTTGGACCAGCTGCATCACGAGAAAGGAGATGGTCGTGATATATCTGGCCCCGATACGAAGAAGATGAAGGCTAACTCGGATGACGAGGAGTTGCACAGCATGCAGTATGAGTAATGAAGCAAATTATTTGAAGGACTACGAGTGATTGACGACACTTTAGCAAGGATGATTCAGTCATATGCTCATGCAACAGAACAGAAGGTTCGCGCCAGAGATTCACGAAGTGAATCACCAGTGTGATATGAAAGTTGTAACCCCGGGACCCGAAGAGACTTGGTACATGGGTAATCGAAGAAGCAAAGATTCGAGCACGAGAAAATTACTACTGATCATGCGATGTAGTTGATTCCTTGCACTGCCAGTGAGATGGTATAACATGAGCAGAGCCGCTTCGGATCGGTCAACCGGGCCGTCGCCGAGGCATTCATGCTACGGATTTTCACTCGAGCCATACCACTCATTGGCAGGCTATGGGCCACTGGCAAGCCTTGGTGACGTCAACTTGTCTCGAAAAACTCACAAGATCATATAGCCCATGGCACCAGGATCACGGTGACTCCGCACATCCCTGGACCCTGAGTGTTCAAAGCCCCGACAGGATCAGATCTGCGCCGGTCAGAACCACAATGTTCCCCCCACTCTCACTCGTACACACCAAATATGCGATGCATCCAATGTGTTCCCATTCCCCTTGCCCGTACAAGCCTCTGGATGTTGAACTGCGGGAAAGTGTGATCAAGGATGTTACAATAACAACACGACTCTTCCAAGTTCTACAGCATCTTGAACTGGACGGAGAATAGCCCAAATACAAGCGTAGATATGCCACTAGTCCAGACATACATAACTAAGAATTTTGTAGATCATACAGTCAGTCATGCCCAACGTCCGAGTAATGCCATAATGCCAGTACCAAACAACATGCAACATAGCGCGTATGCAAGCTTCCCGGCAGATGCCTTGTTCATCTCTTTGTTGAATAGGAACTCGTGCGCCATTAGCTGTGGTATCAGTTAGACCAAGATCTAGAAGAAGAAAAAGGGCGTGTCTACCTCCACCAAACCAGTGTACAGCAAAATTCCCGCGCTTAAAGAATCCATTACACCGCTGACGATGGACGCCGTTGTGCTGCCGGGGTTGTACGTGTTACGAATTCCAAGGCCTATTGCTATTCCCACTGGTGTCGTAATGGCGTATAGAAGGGCAGCGCAAAAGGGGATGAAGTTATACTGCGGTGGCAGTCGCATAAACGCCAATCGCGATCCGATACCCAGGCCTTCGAATGTTTCTTGAAAGCGCTGTTAACCGAATTCTTTTGGGACCTCGACGAGGGACTCACGATGAAAGACAATTACAACGAAAAGCACTTTGAAATCCGGATTCACAGCCAGCGTCAACCCAATGAGTAGACTATACATTAGCCATCAACATTTGTTTACCAGCAGAAAATGGCAGGATTACCTGTGCAGCAGAACGCCGAACTCCAAGATGAATACACCGATAATCTGCGCCATTGCAGAATCGTCAAAATGTTCTGGCTGAGATGCCTCGACGTCAGACATAGATTTCTCGTCCTCAGCTGCGCCCTCCGGACCGTGAGCAGCGTGTGAGCCAATTCCATGTCCATGAGGATCTGTAAGAGTAATTAACAATTCCTTGATAACGGTGTTGTAGACATACCATGCTTAATTCCCAGCGCAGCAAGCTTTGCGCTCCCCACACGGAAAGCGATGAGTTCTATGATAAAGATTCCGTAAAGACTGAGCATTGCGAGTGCGAGGGGATACGGCTAATGTCATGGGTTTATCGAGAGAGAGAGATGAGACGTGTGTGTTTAGACGCACGTATTGTTGCCATGCAGCCGACAAGCAGGTCGATCCGAGTTCACTTATCGCGGGGCTCAGTAAGTGAATGAAGGCAGTCGCGACCTGTACAGACGGTGACAAAATCTACAACCCGTAAATCAAGGAACTCACAATAACTCCGGAGCCAAAATATTTAGCAAAGCTACAAACAGAATAAGCATGGTGCAGACGGAAAAAAAAGAACGAAAAAACCGACTCGAACACGCCAATCGGCACCTTCAGCCACTTGGACCTCTTTGCAAGAATAGGGAAGAATGTACCAGAGGCGGACGTTGCGAGGATCACGAAGACTGATGCTATCCGCAGGCCAGTGTACGTATCCGCCCCACCACCATTGCCACAATTCGAAGTTTCAGAAGACATGATTGTCACCGACAAATGAGATGGGAGTGGAAGGTTGAGCGTTTGCAACCGAGTGCAACCAGAGCTATACACGTTGTTTATCAGCATGATCTGTGGGAGATCAACTGTGAGGGTCCTCACTCGATAACGCGTGTGCCATGGTACCCTCCCAGTCACGGCCCGGGAATGTCAGCGAGTCAGGGGCGTTGACATTTTGAAACATCAAGCGAAACTCATGATGGAAATTTATAACGATGCGCCCGCCTCACAACTGCTGAAATCGCTACAACGTTATCGCTCCAATCCCGGACTAAATTGTTCTGGTCTAAGAATGTTATGACATCGATGCGTTACTCATCCTCGATTAATTTGTAATCGCTGGGAACCTACCATCCGCTCTGGTCGAACCGTGACTATCGCGAATCTTTACCCATGCTCTTCGACAGGAGGATAACTTCATCTGCAAGAGCATGTAAATGAGAAGAAGGAGTTGACAAAATATGTGCGGCATAAAAGGTCAACTTCATTACGATGTGACTTCTTCGACACATAACAGCGGAAGAGTCGACATAATTGCTGAAGAGTGAACTAATGTCGGATATCGCCATGATTGTCGTCGCGAAGGGATGATCCGCCGCTAAAGCCACTGCGCGTTCTCGCTCTCCTGATGAATGACCTGTGACGGTGATTCGCCGAGGTCGCACAAACTTTGCGACGTCCTCCAGTAAGACGAGCGTAGTCTTGTTATCACTGCTTCCCTATTCTACATCAACGAAGTCCAGTAGAGCGGACAGAACTGTCAACTTACTGGATCGAGCCGTGACCAAAATGAGATTACCGCGTCAGTCAAGGACATATGTAGCAATTTCGACTTGCGATCAAAGAGGAATGGGACAAATTGCGATAATATCCTGCGGGCCTCATATTGATCCTGAGGGTCGTTTGTTGTCGAAGACAATGGAGACATGGCTAGATGGCGAGTGACGTAGGTGTACGCGAGACTAGAGACCGATTACCCATGTCAGTTTAGGAGTGAGCAACAAGAAACACATACAGCATGGCGCAGATATTATATAACAGTGACACACCGCGAGAAGCTTGATCGATGAGTTCGGTTGGAACCACCATCAGGTCGGGCTTCACGCCGTAGGGGATGCGTAGCGAAAATGACGACTGACCGCCATCGCCAGGTGCGTCCCACCACGGCAGCTGTGTGGTCTTCTCGAGTTCCGCGCTTTCTAGAAGTTCCTGCACCAGCCCGCTCGACGGGTCCTTGAGTGCAACCAAGAACTTATCCCTCTCCTTTTCGGTTAATAACCGAAGTAAATCATCAGCTGACGCAGAAGCTAGGAACCATTATTCATTTGGAGTGGAACATGCAGAAGGTGACTCACATATATCTATTGCGGAAAAACGGTGCGCAAGGTTGTCTTCCTCGTTTTCTTCATCAGAGTGATTGAATAGCCCATCCTCATCCGAAGCACTCTGGTCCTCTATCCGCTTGAGCAATTCAACCATCTTATCCCTATCTCCCTCGGTTTTTGAGGACTCCGACTTGATACCTATTTCAATCTCTTTCCGATAAAATATTTCGGAACACTGTGAATGTGGCTTTTTTGGGCTCACATCAGGAGTCGGCAAGAAGTGAGCCAGAAAGCATACCTCCGACCGAAAACATTTTAAGCTACAGTAGGAAAGATTGCACGACGGGCATGTGTACCTGGAAATTTGTCTTCGACAACTGCGAGGGTCGTCGGGATCTGAGTCCGCTCAGGTGATGAAATAGGTGGTGAGACGCACATCCCACAAGATACCCCATCCAAACTGCCCACTGGCTCATCCAACTCACGAGTCTTGATCGTAGGTGCCGTCATGGCAGTATTCAGCTAGTAGCGAGAAGGCTTGACCACATACAGTGATTGCAAGTGCTTAGTCAAGTTAGCGGGTGTGGTGTGTGGAAGTGACAGCACCGAGACTCGTCCGTGTCATGTTCCAAAAATGGGCAATCTTTCTGCGAACGACAGTTCCAGCGTATACTATCACTACTGTGTCGTGAAAAAATCAAGCTCCCATCTACAATATGGTAGACGCTCGGTTTGTCGATCCAAGGGCAACCTTTTCTTCGCTCTCTCATCTCCTCGATTCACGCATTTTGCGAGCACTTGCCGACATGGGTTTTGCGAGACCTACTTTGGTACAAATACAAGCCATTCCAATCGCTCTCGAGAACCGAGACATACTTGCAAGGGCACGTACTGGAAGCGGTAAGACAGCTGCATACTGTATTCCAGTCCTGCAGAAAATTTTAAGCGCAAAAGCTGTAAGTCCTGTTTGCACATGTTCCCGCCCCTTGCAGTCAATGGAGTCCGGCTTGGCTGCCAGACCCTGTCAATTGTAGACCCCTCATATCGAGTCACTCGATCCTTAATCCTCGTGCCGACCCGGGAGCTTTCTGAACAAGTACATTCTTGTTTGCGGAGTCTCTCAGCATATTGTGACAAAGAAGTTGCCATATCAAATGTTGCGAGTGGGGCTGCATCTCATGTACAACGGTCTGGTCAGACACTCCGCGAGTTAGGCGTGTTCTCATACATTCCCATAGCGTCGTACTGGGAGACAAGCCTGACATTGTTATCGCGACTCCATCACGCGTACTAGGACTCCTGCAATCCAAAGTATGTTGAACTGTCTCCATCAAGGCTTACGGCTCACGGCTCACGGCACACCTATCTACAGACACTCATCTTGTCTTCCCTTGAGTCCCTTGTTATTGATGAAGCCGATCTCATATTATCGTATGGTCATGACGAGGACGTCCGCCAGATATTCGGAGGAGGCTATCTGCCCACCATCTACCAATCTTTTTTAATGAGTGCTACAATGACGGATGACGTGGAGATCTTAAAAGGTCTCGCTCTACGCAACCATGTGCGTTCCTCCCTCTTTTTGCCTTTGAAGTCTACCCACCCTTTCTCTTCTCAGGCCACATTGAAACTAGAAGAGGGTGACGAAGATGCACCTCTGCTGACTCAACACTTTGTGCGGTATGCCGAACATCCATTTGATGCTACATCACCACTTACACTACAGCTGAAGATGCTCCGAAGTTGACAAGTTTCTCCTCACCTACGTAATGCTCAAACTCCGCCTTATCCAAGGCAAATGCATACTCTTTGTTAACGACGTAGACCGTTGTTACCGTCTCAAATTGTTCTTGGAACAATTCTCGATCAAGAGCTGCGTTCTTAACTCTGAACTCCCGCTGAACTCCAGGCGAATATCATTTTCCCCCAATATTGTGCATTTCCGCTCATCCCTCCGTCAGATACCACACTGTACAGGAATTTAACAAAGGTGTTTACGACTACATCATCGCTACAGACGAGAGTAGTGGAAAGGCTGAAAAAGACAGCGAAAACGAACAAGAGGATGAAGAAAAACCGCGAGATAGCCTTTCTGCTCTGGGGGACACTGGTCAACCCTCGTCACAAAAACGTGAACGATCCTTATCACCGCAAGCAGGGCCTTCCAGGCCTGTCAAGCGCAGAAAGAAGAAAATATCGGACAGAGAATATGGCGTCACTCGCGGAGTTGACTTTGTGGATGTCGCCTGTGTGGTGAACTTTGATCTTCCATCGTCTTCTAGATCATATACGCACCGTGTTGGACGGACAGCTCGCGCAGGTCGCACGGGAATGTCTCTATCGTTTGTGGTGCCCGCGGAGGAGTGGGGAAAAAACAAGGTCGTGGGTTGTCTCGAGAGTGCCAAAGATGATGAGACAGTCTTTGCGAAGATCGAGAAAGAGCAAACCGCTAAGGGGAACACGATCAAGGAATACCAATTTGATATGCAACAAGTCGAGGCGTTCAGGTATAGGATGGAGGACGCCCTGCGCTCTGTAACCCGGAGTATTATCAAGGAGGCGCGAATAAAGGAGTTGAAATCAGAGATTCTCAACTCTGAGAAACTCAAGGTGCGTACAAGTGTTCTGTGCTCGTGTGAATTGCTCACTGGGTGCAGGCACACTTTGAGGATAATCCACTAGATCTTGAATATCTCCGGCACGATAAGCCATTACATCCCATGAGGGTCCAGGCACACATGAAGCATGTGCCAAAGTATCTCCTACCTCGTATGGCCCCAGTTGCTGGAACCCAGGAAGGGGATTCCACTACATCGAATGTGTCCAAGCCGAAGGCTAGCTTTGCACCCTTCAGAAACCCGTCTAGTCGGCGTCGTGGACGAGGGAGTGGAGGTAGGGGCGGAGCAAGGAGTGGAAGCAAGAAAAAATCAGACCCTCTGAAAATATTTAGATGACATGCGCAGTAAATACATGTCATTCGCTGCCTGTTTCAGGAATTCGTGCTGTGGTGTATTCCTGAACCCGAGGGGTACTCAAGCTGCGACTCCTTCTTCCCATCCTTTGGATCGCTCGACGGCACGCTGCCATGCCGCCCAAGCCTTGTCCCTTTGAACCAACGGGGTCCGGGGTGTGAACTCTTTACTCCCCTTGGTGTTGACCTCAGCGAGTGTCTCCGGTTTCGATAGGTCCCATCCGAATAAGCGGATAGCAGCTCCAGCCAGTAGAGCAGACCCCAGCGCCGTTGACCTGTCAATGACTATACTCAGCACTCAGTCACCCTGGCTGGGATATAGCTACTTACTCCCTCATCTCGGGTCTAATAACATCGAAGCCCCCAATGTCTGCCAAGATGTCCATACAAGCATCTCCGTTAGTCATTCCCCCGTCAACCTTGAGATGTTTGAGGTCGGTCTTAGAGTCTAGTTTCATGCTCTCTAATATGGCTCTTGTTTGGAAGGCGTTTGCTTCTATCGCTGCACGCGCAATATGGGCGGGGGTGGTATAGGATGATAACCCTGTATACGAGCTTAACAGTCAGCTTCCCAAATATCGAAGTAGGAGAAAGGGACAGTGTCCTTATACCGATGATTAACCCGGCAGCCCCAGGATCCCAGTAGGGTGCCAGCAGACCAGAAAATGCCGTCACGAAATATATACCGCCGGAATCAGGAGTGGATTGCGCAAGATCATTTATCTCGCTCGCAGACTTGATGAAACCCATTGAATCCCGCAGCCTGGAGCCAGTTAGCCCAGCGTTCTACATCCTGTGTCACAACGCAAACCATTTGATGGCACTTCCTGCAACACCGACTACATCGCTGATACTTCAATAAAGAGGACAGCAGGTGAGATGATCAACTGCTTACCACTGCCCTCTAAGGCATACACAGGAGTGGTGCCAGGACCAGGCTGGTATGCAACCTAACCGAAGTCTCAGTACTAGAGGTGGAATCCACAAGAATGACAGTTACGGTGCTCAACAGCCCATGACTGCTCTGAACAATTTCTTCACCCGTGCAAAATAGCAAGAATGCACCGGTTCCATAAGTGCATTTAGCCTCCCCTTCCTTCAGACATTTGTTCCCGACTAGTGCGCCTTGCTGATCGCCGACCAGGCCACCAATGGGTATACCTTTCAACGAACCGTCTGCAATGTGGCCATAGACTTCTGAGGAAGAGACAAGTTTTGGGAGAATAGATGACTGAAGATCGAAAAATTTGAGCATTCTATCGTCCCATTGTAACGTATGAAGGTTCATGAGGAGGGTTCGCGACGCATTCGTCACATCTCCGACATGGATGCCTCCAGCCGGCCCTCCAGTTAGGTTCTACCCCAGCCTGTACGTTATTCACAACCCCAAAAGAGATATTGCATCACCTACATATGCAACCCAAGACTCCACCGTACCGAAGAGTAGCTCATCTTCCGCATGAGCTTTGTTGACCTCCGGATAGTTGTCGATCATCCACCGCAATTTGATAGCGGAGAAATATGTCGAGAGTTTCAACCCGGTTCTGACCGAGCACTATCGATGAGAGGAAGCGAGTAAAACAGGCAGGCTTACATTTCACGCAGGGCATTGATACCCTCCTCTCCTTTCTTGAATTGACCTGACGCGACTTCGAGCCCAGTATTTGCGAGCACTTGTTCGTAATGGGCTACCGTGTTTTTCGTCCTCGAGTCAGTCCATACGATGGCCCTGCACAATGGCTTTCCGGTCCTGCGATGCCATGCTACGGTTGTTTCTCGTTGGTTCGTGATACCTTTAAGAAAGAACTTGACATGGTAGGAAAAAGTATGGAAAATGCACCGTACAAACCTATCACCCTGACGCTTTCTTTAGCCCATCCATTGTTCTCCAAGTTCTGGCAAGCGTTATTGATACAGGCTTCCGAAACCTTCTGTATTTCATCGGGATCATGCTCGTGCCATCTATTTATTCAGAAGATCAGCCCATCGGATATCAGATGTCGGGACTTACCCAGGATTGGGATAATATTGAGGAAACTCTGACTGAGATTGTACGACAATATCTGCATATCGATCAAAAATGATGAACCTGACTGAGCTGCAAGACCGTATCGAATAACATAAATCAGTATCACGACCTTCTTGCAGTATGAAAGCAGCAATTTGAATCTCACGTTGTTCCACAGTCCAAAGATCCCACAAAGTCGCCTCGTTTAAGGCCTGCCATGGCGGTTGGAATGACGGATAGGCATCTGCCAGGGGGCCCATTGGCAGGAGAGACTCGGAGTTGCCTTATGTAGCGCATGCCTCTACCAACTTTGTCAATGATCAAGCGGGTTGCCCCGGCGCTTACGGTTGAAACGTTGAACCACGACGGCCCAGCGGAGCGTAAACAACTTATTAACAGTGACAGTGAGGATGAATGTCGAGTGAGTCAGAGTGACAAAGTAGTGTAGAGTCAGGCGTTGCCAGTGATCGCTACAGTCACTAGAGAACGATCCGTGGCGCAACACAACGAATCCAACGAAGTGGCCACTTCAACTAGACATGTGTCTGCACAATGCCATAATATCTTTCCTTCTCCGATTCGGTCCAGGCGAATACGGGAAGTGGGTGACCCTCAGTGTTGAAAACCCACTTCTCTAGCGGAACAATATCATCGTCCAAGAACAAGAGGTAGAGATATTTGAGTGTCTCGGCCAGGAAGTAACTGGCGTCAGAAGACGAGTAAGTGGTCATGCAATCGAATTTTATCTTGACTTTACTAACCTCGGCATTGAATCTTGTAGGATGGGATCCGCAGATTGGACTCTGTTCACATTGGCATATCCTGATGGCGTCTTTGCGACGCGCTCGATAGCCTGGAAGATACTCCAGCCTCTATGCCGCCATTTGACGTCCCCGGTCGTCCGCCATAAGATGTAAAACGACTCAATGGCCTACAAAAGATCATCTTAGCAACACTCCTCAATGGAGGCAACATCAGCCACACCTCAGGTCGCAAATAATAAGCTGTATGCCTGATGCCATAATCCCTCGTGATGGTATCGATTTGCTTTTCCCTCACAGTGATTGCCTTCGGATTTCCAACCCACGGGCGCTTGTCGCCCACACCGGGTGGTGAACCCGGCTGACCACTTGCCTTCCACCTCTGCATCGCATCAATCCACCTGATTTCACCAGACTTGCCAATACGCATGCCAACGACATCTGGTCCCAGGCCCGAGGGTTGGTCTGCATATGAAAGATAACACGTTTGTGCGATACCCTCGGCGGCCCAGAGATGTAGGTCTGCGAGGTCAAATCCAGCGAGAGCTTCGTATCCCTGACGGTATTTTGGAGGAAGGTCATCACCGAGTCGTGTAATATTAATTCCGGCGGTCTCAAGGTTATTCAAAGGAAGGAGACGCGCTCCTAGTGCCAATAGACCGGGAAAGAAGCAAGATAGGTGCTCGAAGGAGTGCGAGGTTGCGGTCCTGTTCCCGTTAATTGTCGAATCAGTAACGTAAAGTAGTTGACGCTGGGACGAGACGTAAAGGAGATTATTGATAACGTGAGTGGTAAATCTCAGGTCTTGGGAAGTACAGTCAGGACGCATGCCTGGAGCGCAGATGAAGAGACTAACACATTTCAAGATTAGCTCTATCTGAGCGTGCAGTGAGCAAAAATTGCTTGAGGGCATATTCGTGAGCACTATCGGCAGCGGCTCCAACCGATAGACGAACTGTGGGCCCAGATATCAGTGAGTTCCATAGACTGTCGGTTCATCACGCACGATTTGTCGGCTTTCCGTCATGTAGATCCCAATAGGTTGGATACATGCCCCCCGATAAACTGAGGTTGGTATTATGGAAAAGATTGGTGACTGTCGTTGCCTATGGCAATATTGTCAGGGTTGTCTATGGTGAGGACAGGTAATAGCACAACACTAACACGATCAACGTGTGCTTTCTTTCCTGTGATTTTGCCTAGGTATGCAAATTCCAGCTGGAAGGATGCTATTTCCGCAAGCGCACCAGGGGCAAAACGCGACGTAGGATTTCCACTGGAGCTAGAGGGTGTCGATAACGGGTACTCAAAGATAAATTTGGACCTGGCGCACTTGTAAGTGTCCACCGCAAATCGGGGGAATCCACTGGATGTATTGAAGGCGGGCGAAAGCTTTGTTGCGAGTTCGTCTGCTTTGTCTCGCAAGATATTGTCCATGGATAGCGCGTAAGCAGACAACAGACCACCCAGATAACGAATGACCGTTTCGAAGAAAGGTACATCGGTATTCTATGATAGTGAGTTGTGGGGCATGAGCCACTTGAAGAGGACGTACAGCAGGCAGAGAAAAGTTGGTGGCTGTGATCATTGGGATGGCACGCGCGTACTCGTCCTCTAAGCCCATGAGAAGCATAGTATCAAGGGAATCTATGGCGGTAACACCCCAACCATTGAAGCTATCATCACCCAAGTCAACGTGACATTTCGAGCGGAGCGGAGGGCTTACTTGTCGATGCTTCTGTTCGAAATAGGTCGCAGTTCATCATGGGGGAAAGCATGACGCTCGTAGCCATGATAGGCGTGCAAGAACGCATTCTTTACTTGGGCTGCCCTGTCGGCCCAGATCTCTGGGGTCTCGGGAGGCCAAAAGAAGACGTGTTCCTGTGGGAAGAGCGTTTCACTTCCCTTCAAATGGCTATGATAGAGGGTCCACAAGGCTACCGAGAACGCCAGGACGAATGCGACATGACGAATAGTGATGCCACGACGCGGAGGCGAACGGATGGAGATGCGAGTACCTGGTAGGGTGTAGCGGAGACTGCTCAGAAACGTCATGAAGGTCTACACTAACACCGTGGTGGGCCCAATTCAGCGGCATCAACATAGTGCGTATCTAACCCTTCGTGGGAATTATTTATATGGCGGTGATCCCAAGGTCAGATTCGCTACTTACAAGTGAACCGCCAACGTTGGGCCAGGCGACATTGGCAAGGCTGAGTTTTAAAACTGCGGAAATATTCAACGATTGCAAGTGAGCGACATGTCGAGCTTCGACAAGGTCGTCAAGTTGGCTTGCAAGCCAAAGCCTGCCCCCCCAAAGACAAAGGTATGTTCTCCGCAATCTCGATCCCTCCGGACCCACAATGTTCCATTCCTTAGTACCTAGATCCCATCATAGCCGCTACTTGGTCCGAAGATGGTGCTGTTCACGATGTCTGCAAGGCCCTCGTCCCTCGTCTACGGGAACCAAATGCCATTGTGCGCAACGAGTCCTGTTGACCATATTCTGTACCTCACCCCGCCTCATCCTGGATCGCACAGGTCGTATTCAAGGCTCTGATCGTCTTGCATACCATGATTCGCAACGGAGCAACCGACAACGTGCTTGCTCACCTATCCTCTTCGGAGGTCCTGCGTCTGCGTAATGTTTCTGCCGGAAATTGGGAAGGTGACTGAGCTCTGTACTTGTCACGCCATGCAGCCGCTTATTGCCGCTGGTGTAGGTTATAATGCTCCTCAGAACATGCAACACTACGCACTTTATCTGGACTCTCGCATACGGGCGTACCGTGAGCTGAAACACGATGCAATCCGAGTACAGGCCGAGACAAATCGTGATCTGCGTCTCAACAATTCCATCGAAGAAGACATGGCATACACCACGGCGCCGCCGCCCAAAGCATCAACCAAATCAAAAGCTCCTCAAAGAAGCAAGACAATCATGGGTCGCAAGCTTCGTGTCATGACGGTGGAGAAGGGCTTGCTTAGGGAAACAAAAACAGTACAGAAGATGATCGACTCACTGGTGGAATGTCGGGTAAGCTTTAGTATGACCCTCAAATGCTCTCTAATGAGACATTTACATTTAGTTCTATCTGGATGATTTGGAAGACGAACTCACCATCACTGCATTGAGGATGCTTGTCAAGGATCTCCTCATCCTATTTCAGGCGGGTAACGAAGGCGTGATAAACGTGCTTGGTGAGGATCGTCATTTATACAATCGACTCCGCCGTGTTCAATGAACCCCAGAGCATTACTTTGAGATGTCAAAATACGATGCGGAAGAAGCTCTAAGTATCTATCGTAACTTCTGCGGTCAAACGGAGCGGGTCGTTGAATACCTTGGTGTTGCGAAGAAACTACAGAATCTATTGAACGTTCCGATACCAAACTTGAAGCATGTGGGTCCGGGTGTCATGCTCCTCGTGGAAATAGTGTTAATGGAACTACAGGCCCCAGTCTCTCTCGCAAGTTCGCTTCAGGAGTACCTCAGTGACCCAAACTTTGAGCAGAATAGGATCGAGTACAAGGCAAGCAGAGGAGCCGCCGACAGAAACCCTAAAGACCGCAATCGTACTCCTTCAGCTCAGGCACCGAGAGGTATCGTGTCTGTCAATCACTTACACCCGAATTCTGTTCATGTTTGCTCAAGGTCCCCCTATAACACCAGCGAACTCGACGACTACCGAAACTTCGGTCAAACCCCCGTCCCCCCCTTCCTCTGGCGCTAATCGCAAGCCTGACGTCAATCATGTTATGGCAGACTTCTTCAGCTCCATTGAAGAGGAGGAAACACCTATTTTTAATCCCGCTACTGGCAGGTGAGTTCTGTTCGCGCACTGTTGATCTTTTCGTGACAAATTATCCAGCTCTACTGGTAATCAATTCCAGCAGCAGACGGCACACAACCCTTTCATTCAGCGACAGATGACTGGTGCTTTTCCTTCCCAGCCGTTTGGCGGACAGGTTCAGATGCAATCTACGGGCTTCCCCCCTTCCTTACCATTTCAATTTGCACAACCGTTTCAGCGGACTCAGCCGTTGTCATCATCTCAGGCTAACAACTTCACTATCGAATCACGGCAAGCCCCTCAGCATCGGCCATTCTCGACGTTCGTTCCCCAACAAGCGACAGGTTTCCAATCCGGACCGACTACCGGATTTCTACAACCTCAACCCACTGGCGTAAACCCCTTCAGGCAAAGTGTGCTTGTCCCGCAGGCAACTGGGATGCCGATGCCTCCACCGTTTGCACCGCAAACAGAGCCCCTCTTCCAGATGGCGAGTAACCTGCAATCACAACCCATGGCTGTCCGACAACCACTGGACGTGCCTGCGCGGCCTGCGTCCACACCGCTCACCAGCACTGTCAACCCGTCATCTGCATCCCCTCCTATCGCGCAGCCTGTGAAATCACACCAAACAGGCTCGCGCAACCCATTCGGTGTTCCGGTGACTCCGGCTCCACCCGTTCCTAAACCACCGACCCTTTTGGAACTCTCCATGGGTTTCGGGCGGCTAGGTGTAGACGGTAGCCAACCAGTATCTCAATTGCAGTCGACTGCTGCCAGTAGTCACCAGGTACAAAGCACCACTACGACAACAACAGAGTCAACCTTCTCGACTGTTGCGTCCTCGTTTGCATTCACAAATAAACTTGCAGAGAATGGTTCCTCCCTTAGTAGCGATCTGAACCATCTTGGTTCGCATCCTCCCAATTTTCAGGTGGCTCCCACAAACACGAGCTCGAATGCCTCGGATTCACTGTTTTCTTCCCTATCTTCCCAACCCACTAACACCACTGTTTCCTCGTATGCTCCCTCAATCCCGATGACCGGTCCCATCAAAACCCAACCTACTGGTTTCGGTGGAGTAAAGCCGTTCCAACCCACTTCCAGCTTTGGTGCCTCGCTGCTAGAGTCCCTTCCCCCCATACCTCAATCTGGCGCTACAACACCTGATCCGAGTGCACAAACAACCACTCATTCGTCTATCCCCTCGCTACCCACGGGTCTTGCCCTCGATGGATCTGCATATGCGTCCAGAGTGAGCAAGGACAGCAATGTACTTGGACCCATAAATCCCCAGCCAACGGGTGTACCTCTCCCTTCACAGAGAGTGAACGGAGGAACTACTCCTGGTGTTGGTCTCCGCCCTCAAGCCACTGGAGCTCTCGGAGCTGCAAACCCGTTTCGGGCGACAATGTTCGCTACAACGTCCGCACCGTCAACTGTAAGCGGCGTATCCGGTACCCTCGCGTCTTCCGCATCGACACCACCGTTTGGGCTAAGCAACGGGACTGGCGTCTTCCCTCTGTTTGGTTCTGGATTTGGAAATGGTGCATTCAGTCCGTCTTTCACACATCTTGGTCGAGACAGTTCGAATACGCAGCACCAAAATGCAGGGGCCTCTTTGATCTAGCCTTTTCCTGCTAGAGGAGGTGTACTTTTTCTCTTCGCACTTCCCTTTGATGGTTCTTTGGATAGCCTTTTTTTACAAGGTCACTTTCAGCTCGTGATTTCAGTCCAGATTTGAGGACCCTCGACACTGATTTCCACTTTCTTTTCAAGTCACTTCTCCAGTACAGTGTAATATAAGTACTAGGTACCTACCCGCACTCCCTTGAATACCCCATCCCCGTGTACTACAATTCCACACTAACGATCAGATTTAAGTTCCGGTGTTCGTTGAGGTGGCACAACACTTGTAATTAGATGTAAATATCACGCCCGCGTCACATCTGCCGGCGGACGCGTTTTGAGGCAGGGACCACTTCACAGAAATTACACGCCATACCTTTGACGAACATCGATGGCATCGTAAGTCAACTTTTGCATTTCCTGCACACAATTCTGAACTCGTACACCATGTCAGTGAGAATTCACATTCAACCACAGACGTCCAAGTTGGCGCCGACGCGTCTCCCACAATGACCGTTGAAACAGCGCTCGAACACGCTCGACGCGCGTTCGCACTCAAGAAATACGAACAAGCCGTAGAACACTATGCCACGGCGCTTGAGTTGCAGTAAGCCAAACACTTTCCATGCCGTCAATCCACCGACGACGTTCATGGTCTTCTTCCTGTCTAGGACAAAGAAACACCACGAAGACGCGCCGGAGATGGCAGATTTGTATTTCTCATATGGGAAAGCGCTTTTGGAGAACGCGATATCCCAAGCTTCGGTGCTGGGGAAAGAACCCGAGCCCGGCCCACAGGGCGAAGAGGAGAAACGTAGGATGTCGCTCATTCTGCCCATCACTATATCTAACACGTGTTTACCTGCCATAGGGCCGGGCAATGGTCCCATTCTGGAGTTTGGAGACGAAGGGGAAGGGGAGGAAGACGAGGATGGAACTGTTGATCTATTGGGCCAATCTGCAAAGGAACCCGAGGAGGAAAGTGACGACGAAGAGGAAGGCGAGGAAGGTGAACCAGAAGATGACTTCAATGCTGCTTGGGAAGTATTCGAACTTGCTCGTGGTATATATGAAAAGGGGAACGACGGAGACGATCAAACGAAGCTGAAACTGGCAGATATCTACATCGCCCTTGGAGATGTGTCCTTGGAAACTGGTGAGGCCCCACTGCTATGCTGTTACCGGATTGTTGATACATATCCTCAGAGAAGTTTGACCAGGCAATAACTGACTACTCTGCGGGTCTTGCTCTCAAGGTCGAGCTCTTACCGATGTCCTCACGACAGATTGCCGAAGCTCACTATAAGTTGAGTATGGTCCTTGATCTGACTTCCGGGCGGCTCTCGGATGCCATTGAACACGCGGAGAAAGCACTTGAAAGTGTCCTGGAGCGAATTCAGGAACTGAAGGATATGCTTAACGGCGAGTCGCCGCCCGCTCCCGTTGCGGAGCGAGGAGAGGACAAGAAGGGGAAAGGGAAAGGGACACCTTCCCTGTTGTTGGCCGGAGACCTTGTACGGAATATGTCAAAAAGCCAAATGGAAAGCGAACTTCAGGAGATGGAGGGCCTAAAAGAGGATCTTGCCTTGAAGGTCGGCCGAACCATAGTACTGCCTAACACGCATTGACCAATCTATTGTCCTCCAGATCGACGAGCTTAAGACAACACCGAAGGCGACGACAGAATCGGCTCCTGCTCTAGCTGCAAGAGTACTTGATCAGGAGCTGAACGCAAGCTCAATAGCTGTCCCCGGCCAGCCAGCCGTTGTTCATGACCTCACTTCTATGGTGAAAAAGAAGAAGAAACCACTCGAAAATGAGGGTGGTTCAAAACGAAAAGTCGACGATGCCGACAATAGTCCCGTAACAAAGAAGGCCAAGCTAGAAATTGACAATGACGTGTCGTTGTCATGATGTCCTACATAGAGTTTACAACTCGTAGATAAGTACTCAAAATGGGACGCCAGATGTTTCTATTGGAGTATGCTTATATCTTTTCTTGCCCTCTCCCACTCCGAACTCCCCCACAATGTGTCCCTTTTTGTCTTTACTCCGCATCATATATTTGTAGATTACCAACCCCTCAAGGCCTACAGGACCCCTCGCGTGTATCTTCCCCGTGCTGATACCCACCTCCGTGCCGAACCCGTATCTAAAACCGTCCGCGAAGCGCGTACTAGCGTTGACAAATGTCCCAGCAGAGTCGACACCATGACAGAACTTGGATCCATCTGCTTCTGATTCGGTGACTATCGTATCGGTGTGGTGTGATGAGTGAGTGTTGATATGGTGGATCGCAGTGTTCAGCGAATCGACAGTTTTGACAGAGAGTTTCAAGTCGAGGTGCTCCGTACGATAGGATTGTTCATCAGAACTGATAATGCTGTTCGGATTCGTGCGAGCAACAGACTGAGGAATTGCGGCAAGGGTTTCTTCATCACAGATAAGTTGCACACCAGCACTCAACAGGGCGCGCGCGACCTCTATCCAAAGAGTGTCCAATAAACTCATGTGGACCAGTAGAGTCTCCGCGGCATTGCACGCAGAAGGGTAATCGATCTATATTACTTTCGCCTCAACCATCTAGTAATTCGGGGAATGGTAGAGTGCGCCAACCTTGGAGTCCACCACAACGCGTACAGCCTTTTCCGGATCAGCATCATGGTGCAAATAAACGTGACAGAGGCCATCTGCGTGTCCCATGACGGGAATTCTCGTATGATTTTGAATGTTTCTGACCAGTTCATTACTGCCTCTTGGGATAACCAGATCGATGAACTGATCGAGCGCTAGCAATGCCGAGACTTCTGCTCTGGTTTGGACCGTCTGGATGTAGGTTGCAGGTAGTGACGACTGCTTCAAGCCTTCTGAGATGGCCTTGGCGAGTTCGACTGTCGTTCTGTTGGACTCTTTCCCCCCTTTCAGGATGGCGGCGTTCCCTGTTCGGCGTGTTCGACATACGCTACGGAAGAACTCAAGGCGACTGCTCACCCGATTTGATTGCCAAGGCCGCTATATTGACGACGACTTCTGGACGAGCTTCAAATATGACCAAAAGGACGCCGATTGGACATGAAACGCGATAAAGTTCTAAATCATCGTCGAGTTTGGAAGCATATGAGACGATCCCGGTGGGATCTGGAAGCTTGGCAACGTCCGTGACGCCATTGACCAATTGTTCCCATTTGCCGGCTTTGCCAAGGTCCAAACGATTAAGCATGGGCTTTGACATGCGGCCAGCATCCACTTCTCGCTGAGCGTCCTTGATATCTTCTCGATTAGCACTGAGGATAGAATCACTGTTCTTCTCGAGTTCATCTGCGATGATTTTCAGAGCGGTTTCGCGAATACTGGAGGGAAGCAATTGCGAAGCCTCGAACGCGGCCTTGGCGTTTCGGGCGAGGACTTCCACATAACTTTCAGAGTCGGAGATAGATGCCATGGAAGGCTATCGAATGCTTCAAGCTTCAAGTGAGGCCCAATGGGCTGACCACGAGCCTGGTCAGTCACGAATTGTCACGATTTGCTGCATTCAAATATTCAAAGTCCCGCCGTCCTAGCGAGGGCCAAGATGGCACTAGAAATTCAGAATCCGCTTCGGCTGCCTCGCGGCACGCGTGTCACAGCGTGATTCTGGCTGATTTTTCTGTCTCGACGAAAAAGAGCACAGAACGACTTCGTTCAACTTCGCAGCGTCAAGAAATACCTCAAACATGATTTTGTACTCTTGAAGAAAATTAATTGTTGAGGAAAATAAGTGGTTTTGAGAAGTGACCAGGTTCGTGGTCTGATTGTTCGCTACAGGCATGACAGATTATTTGATTCGCTGGATTGAAGCGAGCATGACAGGGGCCCGAAACGGTGACCTTGGCTACTCGAATTGCACCGGGTTTCATGTTCAGGTTCCAATGCGAGAGACAAGACAGTGAAGCGACACTCGCAGTGCACGGCGACTTGAGATTGCTTGGAGATCATGCAGATCCCTCAGAAGCTTCGTGTCACTTCCCTGTGATCGAGGTAGCGTTGATCCCTCTGTCGTACAGTTATAACACACCCGGTCCAAATCCCGAAGTTGGACGTCGCGTCTACCCATGCATGGTGACCCGCGACTCGTGTCACTGCTGCCGCCCGCATCTGAGTATATATCTCTTCCGTTGCAGAGATCTTGCTTGGTTGTTTCTGAGGACCCACACTATTGTGGGTGTCCTGTCCGACTGGGCCGGTACATCCTCCGAGTTGTTTCTGTGATGGCTAAGCCGCTCATGGTACGTCAGCTATAAAGACCCTACGTAAGTTAACACTCCCAGTTTCGTAATTTACTATTGACGCTCGCTCTCCTCGCCATGGACCTGAAGTCATGTGCGATACTTTTGTTCCCAGCGTTTACCCTCACCTTGCTAGTAAATGCTCAGCCGTCTGGTACACCTCCTGGCAGCTGGCCGCAGGTTTACCCTGGCATGCCCACCTGTGACTATGGTCCGGAGTGGCAAGCCTGTGAGTGCAAATATACATCTGCAATACCTCCTGCCGAACTTACCCGATATCTCTGCGCACAGACTTCCAAGTGACTGACAGTCTTCCCAACATTACATGGCCCCTTGCCCGCAACTGGGCGGGAAATATACCTGTCCAGAGAGAGGGTCATCCGAATGATACTCTCTTCTTTTGGGCATTCGAGTCATCGGACGGCTCATTCACCGCTAACAGCGACGAACCGTGGGGTATCTGGCTCAACGGAGGGTGAGTTTGTGCACTTGCACCCTTCTTTGGCTTAATCCATCGCGCTTCGACAGCCCTGGCAGTTCTAGCCTTTTCGGGCTCCTCGCTGAGGTCTGTTTTCATATCAATTCATGTTACCGAGTTTACATCTGGCACAGAATGGCCCTATTCATTTCTCGAACAATGGTTTACTGTTCGAGAACCAATATGCCTGGACCAATGTGGCTGATTACGTGTGGATTGACCAGCCAGTGTACGTCGCTATTCATCTTCGCATTGGCGGTTCTAACGTATATATTTCAGTGGGGTTGGATATAGCACTGCCGACTCAAATGGTTATGGTGAGTACCGTAGACATACCATGGCCTGAATTAACGTTGACTTTCCGTCAAGTATACGACGAGGACCAAATGGCGGCTGATTTTGTGAGATTTGGCCGGTTTCTCGTGGTCCAGTACTCATGCATCACCCAGATGGGCTTCTTGGAGAACTTCGTCAAAGTATTTCCTGAACTCGCAACCCGTCCCTTATACATCGCGGGTGAGAGCTACGCCGGAATGTACATCGTGAGTACCACCCCACCTTCAGAAGGTTTGTGCGCGTAACATCCCCCTCAGCCTTACATCACCAAAGCTTACTTTGAAATGGACAACCCTCCTGTCGAGCTTGCGGGAATCGCCATTGGCGATGGGTCGATAGCGTCTGTGGAGACCTTCGCACTTTTGCCTGTAGTCAACGTTTTGGAAACCTATCCGCAAATCATCGGGTATGATACCGACGCCTTGGAGTACTTCCGCGAACAGTGCGTGGAAACATATGTAATGATGTGGAAGTGTTGATCTGTTTTTAGGACACGGCTCTGTGGTTACGACCTCACCCTCCAATATCCCCAACCCGAGCCCTTCCCAACCCTGACATATATCCCTGGAAATGACCCTGTCTCTCAGGTATCTTCAGGGAAATACAGAACGAAGCTCACAAAGCGAGAGTTGATGCTAGAAGCTGAGAATCGGTTCGCCGCTAAGCTCACCAAACGAGATGCCAGTGCTACCCTTTCAAAACGCGAGAGGATGCGTGCACGCGAAGCATGGAAACGCAACCTTGCCGATCGCGCGAACGGAACTATCGATCCTTGGTACGGTTGTGATCTGTTCGACGAGATGATCGACTACGCCGTCAACTACACATTCCCTTGGTGTACGACGTTCTTATTGCGATATTCTAATCGCTTGCTGATTGCAGACTTGTGTTATAGCTTTAAGTCAGAGCTCAGGGGACAAATTCAATATATACGACATTCCTGATGCTTTGAACCCGGAAGTCAGTTTGATATATCCCTCTATCTTCCTTAACGGTTTGTCCCTAGTCATGTGTCGATAAAATGCATACCGATACTCCTTCGCTCAGATCCACAAACTCGTGCTGCGATCCACGCTCCTACAAGCCAAGATTGGACTGAGGTTATCAGATATCCGTTTGGTAGCAGTAAGCCTGCTCCCGAATAACCCAATTCTGTATTCATCAATCCGCCCATAGATTATTCCAACGGCGACCCAAGTATGTTTCATCCCTTCTTTCGAGTCTGATGAAAGGTTATTCAGGCGACTCTTTTCCAGGCATCGAGTAGGTGCCCTGATGCATAATCAATTGTGTATACTCAAGAGAGATTAGGCCAATGGCATTCTTAACCGACCTTGCGACGAATGCAACAGCGCATAACATGTCAATAATTATATTTTCTGGAAACGACGATGCTCTCGTCCCCCATCGTGGCTCTCAAGGTGGGTCGCCTATCGTGTTCATCGTGACGTGGCTCATGCGTCCCTACAGTGACCATCCAAGTGAGATTTCAAGAAATAACCCTGAGCAATCATGGCGCTCATTTATTCCATTTCATAGAATACGACATTCGGTGGTATCCAGGGCTTCACGCGCAAGCCGGAGACGCCATGGTACAACGACGCTGGCGAATTCGCGGGTATCGTCCACCAAGAACGTGGTTGGAAATACGTCCTTGCTGTACACGCAGGACATTTTCTCCCTTATACTAACCCCGTCTCTGTCAGCGAAGATCGTTTCTATCATTTTGCACGGGTCTAATACTCTCGTTGCAGGCCCTCACGCTCGCTCGGGAGTTCATCTTTGGGAATAACCGAACGGGACTCGTCACCAACACCAGCTCCGGATCGGTTGCTGTCATTGGAGGAGAGGTGACCTCCCTTGGTAACGACTTCATACCCGGTCAAGCAGGTATTTACTATGGTTCCTCTACGACCGCGTCCACCTATTTCTACCCGACTGCCACCGTGGAAGCGTGGAACGAATACCTCGCGACTGCCACTTCACGTCCCTAAAGTTTGGGTCTGGCCCACTTGGCAAGCTCGAACATTGCCTATCCCTGTTTATAGTTATAGTTTTCTTTTCGGTGGACCTCATGGGGATCGGACTTGCATTACATTGCATGACTTGACAGCACCTCATCTTTGTTGTTGTTGTGGTAACCCAAGTCCATTCGTTTGTTGTTGTTACAATATTGCTCCTCCACCTGTTTTCAAACACAATAGGGGAGGCTCGATGTATAATCGAGAAAAGGAGAGCTGTCAATTTTCTACACTGTTGATCAAGTTTTTTGGACTTCGGTGGAAGAACGTTCCAAGACTCTCACAAAACCGGCACCCAACCTCAATAGTGCCCACCACAAATATATTTTACATCGAGTGGAAACAAGCATAAGTCTTAGGGATTAAACCGTGCTGAGCTCCATTGCATATGCCACAGCCAGCTTCGAGAACTCCAGCATGTGATCAAACGAGAATTCAGTAGAGATATCAATGCGACTGGAAAGAATTAGTAACAAGTCATGCAAACATGCAAGAACTTACTCTCTGCTTGAGTGGATATTGTCATGATTGGCATTCGCAAACGATGACTCTATAGTATGATGAGTAAGATGAATACATCCTTGTCAGGATGATATTACCAATGGTAAAGATGGACCGATATCCAGCCTTGCTCCAAGATGCACTATAGTACGTAAATGAGCACAAGTTGGCAAAGGTGCAACAAGATACATACTGGTCCGAACATGCATAACCACACTTGGTCTCGGCATAAGGGATAGACAGGTAGGCATCAACAAGCTGCTTGTTGTATTTAGTCAGGCTAGGGAACCACATCAGCCTTCTGAGATAATGAGAAAAGCGAAAGTGAAACTTACCCGTCATCTACATAGTCCACGACCACACCGACTTCCTCCCTGGTGCCCCGTTTGACCCAAGCAGTCATGTCAAACTGACGGCAGTGAGTAACGCTTTGTACAACATTTTAAATGCTGACCATACCTGACTCATACCATAAACTTCCACACCCTCAGCTGCGTAGGCCTGAGCAACTGCCTGTGATCCGAGTAACCCACCCTCCTGTATATCAAATAAGCCTCCGCCGACTAGAAACTTCGATGAAGAAACTCACTTCTGCGGAGTACCAATGAAACTCGACTGGTCTTTCCGGAACGAAGCCAGATGCCAGAAGTGAACGATAGGACTCAAGGATGGTGACCGTGCCAGAGCCGTCGTCGTCAGCACCTGAATAAACTTGGAAAGATTATCCACCAATACATAATCAACACTGACCTGGTGCCGGTTCGAAAGGCCAGAAGGCGGTGCTGTTGCCATACGAATAAGGATCATGATAGCACGTAGACGAACCACTTGCCTGTCTTGATGAGCACCAACAATGACGACTCGATCATCTATCTGAGATGAACCATTGATTCTAGCAATCTGCAACAAAAGAAATCAGTGGCAGGTATGTAAACAGTATAGTACACTCCTTACAATGGTATTCTGTCCCCACGAGTGTTTAAATTCCTCTACCGTGATGTGAGGCCGCAACGTGGGGGACGCGTTCTCATCTGTAACCTACAAAAGTTCGACCAACGACACACCAGCATAATGAACATGGATCATACCTCGTTGACTTTCGACAATAACCATAGCTGACTTTCTCTTCCGGTCTGCACACTCGTCCGTTAGCACGAGCACCTCGCAATGCCACGGCGTGACAAACCTCGCTGCGGTAATCTACCAAAGAACAATAATGAGCACCGAAGAGCAAGGTCGGATGAATGACTCCTACATCGCGTCCGGAAGCTCGAAAACTTGACAAGGTTTTCCCTTGGTCCTGCAGTCGACAAAGTCTGAATGACCTTGGTCACTTGCTCATGCAACCTCGGCGGTGTGTAAGAGACTGCTGGGCGATCAGCGAAGCTTCAGACCAGTCTTGTCACACACGCACCAGTGGCTTGTGTCTTCAATCGGGAGAAGGCTTCGAGGTTAGGTGTATCTGTGCTAAGACCCACCGTCGTCCCACAACGCTCAGAGCACCAAGTTGGGGTACCTACACGTCAAAGAATTTGATTCCTTTGGCCTTTGCCTCGATCTAGTTCGGCAACAATTAGTTTAATACGCTGGGAGAGGTGGTCTCAGTCGGACCTTTTCGAGCTCTGTCATGCGCACGGGGTCTTTGCCCTCCATCTGCACCAACCGCTCCTCATTGAGATCGAGACTGAATCCCTCCATTGTGCTGGGACTCGCATCGAAGGTCTGGCCATTGAGGACGACCTGCGGAGCATTCCCAGAGGTATAGAACGTTTGAATAGTCGCACCGAGGGATCCCCCGACAACCGGGAGCAACAGGAGAATGGGTCTCATAATGAACGGGATTGGGAGATACAACACTGTTACCCAGTTTATTTAAGAAGTGAACCACAAGAAGCTTGGATCAACAAGGATAAGCAAGTCCAAACTGTGGCAAATCCTCCTCAACTCAAATCCCCGCAAATGTCGTTGCAGACAATCTATTGAACTGTATACGGAGAGAGCAAATTCCTTCGAGACGTGGTGAGCCGGGACTAGGGCATGAACTTTGACCGTTCAGAGTTTATACCGTGGTCCCGGCTTGCCACGTCTCATCTACAGTACTACTTACTGCGTCCGGGAGAATGGCGTTTTGGCGGAAAACGGCCACAAAGTCCATGACGTTGGAGTCGTAACCGGTTCTTCTAGGCCGGTGCGCCTGCGGTGATAAGTTGCTGGAAAGCGGCGTTGAGATTACAATATGTAATCTCATCAAACACGAGATATATGTAACTTGCTCGCTGTCGATTGCACTCGGTGGGGCGGGAGGGAGGGATTCCTAAGATACAAAAGTTTACCGCAAATTAGGCCCTTGGTGACGCTCAGTCGCTCCTTCGGTTACCAACTCGGAGTAGCAGATCAGTAGATGTGCGATTACCTCGACGCCTTGGCACTACTTTTCCTTCAAATTCCCACCCGCAGTCTCTCCTCGGTGCCGAGCATGCCATACGCAGCAAAGGTCAACCCAAGAACGCTCCCAAAGAGACCAAAGTCATTTCCCCCTATTCTAGTGAGCCCGTCTATGAAGTCAAACCGTCGATGATTTCCTCCGACAACGGAGGGGGGAAATTATCTTTGTGTATCCCACCAAAGCTGGCAGGAACACGCCAATCCCCACTCGACTTCTTGATGCTGCGGTCATAATCTAACACGAGCCACCGTCTTGCGGACCGAGAGGCTGGGATGTTAGTAGCAGTACTGATAGTCGACTATCATCATATGTATCTGTCGCCGATCTTCGGATGCTGGATTGTGACGAGCGAGAGATTACGATGACGCCTGTTTGACGGCCAATTACATTCACCAGAGAGTTGCTCTGATATTAAATAAATTCAAGACAAGACAAGAAATTACACGGCTGGAACAAGAATACAATATACAAACTGGATGTCCGCCAAGTCGACGACCCCGAGACCAAAAAGACACGAGAGATACCCAGTTGTAAAAAGACACGAAATCGATCCAAGTCGACTGGCTGCGCGACGTTCAAAAATGCTCCGAGAGAGGATACGGATAAACCGAAAACGAAGATGACGCGTCGGAAAAACCACTTTGCGTCTCGTGCGCATGCGTCCACTTGGGTTCCATGTTCCATTGGCCCGATCGGAGGATCCAAGAGGCTTGGCGACGACGCTTGATTGCGGCCCGACGCATAAAGTACCGAACCAAGAAGAAGGCGATCTAGTCGAGACTCAGCACGAGGGGCGGTGAGGAAAAGGAATGTCGGACCGCAACGAGGGTGCACAGGCCCACGACGACGACGACGGCGGTGGTCAGCTGCTTATGGTCGGATGGCGTGACTGACTCGTTCGAATGGGCGACTGGAACCAACGAGTCGACGGCGGGCGTATGGTTGGATCGGGCCAAGATGCGCGGGTACGATACGCTTGTAGTGATTCAAAGTTGATATCTAATATGGACTGGGATGCAAACATACTTTGAGTCGTCCGAGTAGACCGATGGATAGGCTGGAGTAGCCGAGCCATCTACGGGATCCGTTGGGCCAAGGGCGTGCATGTCTTCCAGAGCGGTGCGGACGAATAAAAGAACGGTCAACCACGCCCATCGTCCAGGTCACATGACCTGTTGCTGACAAATACAAATACTGTGGCTAAACTGTACAGTTCACCGGAGATTTCCGAAAAGGTCAATCGAGGATACCTTCCCCGATATCGGTGCACGAAACACTCGACTCGTCAAGACCACCGCCCTTCAACATGGCAAGTCCTCTTTTCTCCCAAGACGATCGCGCTCACGAATTTTACTAGACAAAACGTACTCGCAAAGTCGGTGTGACCGGAAAGTACGGTACCGTGCGTACACACCATCCCTAGCGTGTTCGCTCGACTCACCTTTTGACGTAGCGTTACGGTGCCTCCCTGCGAAAGCAGGTGAAAAAGGTGCACTTTTACTTGCTACTACGGCCGTCAGTGCCATGGCTCATCATGCTTCTCGCATAGATGGAAGTGACACAACACGCCCGTTACACTTGCACGTTCTGCGGCAAGGCAAGCCTCTCCTTTGCCTGTTTACAGGGGTATTTGACCGTCGAATCCAACAGGACTCGGTGAAGCGTACAGCAGTTGGCATTTGGCATTGCCGTTCATGCAAAAAGACGATTGCTGGCGGTGCTTGGACGGTGGCGACAACTGCGGCTGCTACAGTGCGGAGGTGAGCCATGTCTGGATGCACGTTTGAATGATCCTGAATCTGGCATAGCACGGTTCGTCGTCTGCGTGAGCTGACAGAGGCATAGGATACATGGGTTCTCGTCTGCATGCCTTCACGTTGTTTTACATATCTCCATGCCTCATGAAAAAATAATATCCCACGTCGATTGAGGGATCACGCTCGATGAAATGCAAAGTACATTTATTCAAAGGGAACGGAAAGAAACAAACATGAGTGCGTCAAGTGGGGCCATTGCCCTCTTCCTCATCAGTAGCATTCTCGTCACTGTTGTCATCACTCTCTTCTTCGCTCTCATTGAACATGAGAGATATGTACTCATCACCAAGCTGAGCATCTTGGGGCGGCGAGATCTGCTGTGGGCTCGAGGCATCATTGTTAGAGACATCAGAACCAGAGGTGACCGCGGAAACGCTAGCAGCGGCCGACGGGGGAGTATTGGTCTTGGTCGTAGTCGGCACTTTGCGGTTGCGATTTGCACGGATGACATGGGGGAGCTTGCATCCCTTGGTCGAGCAAGTGCCCCTTTCCGCAAAGTCTGGACACTCGCGGACATGTTGCATCTGACAATCGAGACCTTTGGAACAATAGCCGAGTACTGCAAAGTCGCGACAAACGCCATGTCGCTGGCCCACACGAACGTGAGGGAACGGACAATTGTCCCGAGTACACCGCCCGTTGTTCGCAAAATGAACACAAAGGGGCGTACGCTCCGGGATAGGGTCATGGGAAAGGTTGCAGGACTCGGGGGTGTTGGGACAGTTGCCATGCAAAAAGCTCCAGCAGATCGCGATCTTGTGGGGGTCATGCTGGTACATACAAGTGAGGCCACGGCTGCAGGCACCTGAGCAGCCGTGGTATGAAGAGGGGGTTGTCTGTGTTGAGGATAGGGTGCTGGGAGGAGGGAATTCGAGACGCACCTGTCGTGGTAAAGCGGGGACATGGTTTGTTGAGATATCTCATGCGCTTGTTGGGTTGGCGGCCGCTATAACGGGCGATCAGATTGGAGTCGTCGCACGAATTGTGGCGGTGGACAGACTGTGTTGGACGACGGGTGTTGTCGAGGGTCATGTTACGGTTCCTTGGTCGGTGTTGCTGAGTGCGAGAAGATACCTTTGGTTTGTAGGCTCGGTGGGTGGGGAGGCGGTGACCATGCGTTGACCTTGAAAAATTGGTTGGTTGGGGTATCGGCTTGAGGGGGGCTACAGGGGGATTGGTTACTGGTTGGAAACAAATGGGGGCGACTCACGGCCCTTGCGGACGAGCGAGCGAGAGGAGGATTCAAAGGTGACGCCGTCGATGACCACATCGCGGGCGTGGGCTGGGCGAGATCGCTGCCTGTGCTGGTTGATTGCACCTGGGGGCTGGTGAGCGACGTCGAGCGAGATTATGAGCCGAGTGTACCTGTGAGACGGGCGATTTCCGCCTTGAGTGCTGCGTCGGACGTCGAGGGCATCATGGAGAAGAAACAACAGCGCGGTGCTTGGTAATCAACTCGCATGTCGCCGTTCTCCCGCTGGCTGTTCGTCGTCTTTCTGTGTCTCCTCTGGCTCACCGCGTCCCCGCCCAGCAGCGTACGGCCGCTCGCCCAGGCCCCCTTTGTCGAGGACCAGTCGCTGACCGTCATATTGCCCCTCATCCACAGCACCCTCGCCAGCCTCGACCACCTGCTCGCCCCCTTTCTTGTCTCCTCCACCATCCTGTACGAGGTCGCGATTGTCTGTCCCCATGCACTCGTCGCCGACACGCATCGCAGGCTCCGCACTGTTCTCTCGAATGGCCATCCAAAGGTGTCCCTCTATCCATGGTCGGGCCTCATCCATCACCACCAAGCCGCTCTCGACCTCATCCCTCGCGTAAAGACGCAGTGGATTCTTCTCCTCGACGAACACGCTCTTATGCAAGTAGCAGAGTGCGACAGAGCGTATCTGCTGCACCCACGCGCAGTGCATCTCCCTGTTGGACCCCGCGGTTTCGCGGGTTCGTCGCAGCTCTCGCCCTCCGACCGCGTACAACCAGCAGCCTTTCTCGTCCCTCCATTTGTCGCTCCCTCCGCGCTCCTGGCCAGTGCTCCTCTCGCTTCCCCTCCCTGGCCTGTACTCGGTGCTTACATTGCAAAATCGACGCTTGGCTTGTTTGGCGGCATCGTCATCGGCACAGAGATAGCGACTTGTATTCCCAGGACGGAATTCGACGCTACCTTGCCCGACGAGGTATCAGTCTCTCGCTCCTTACCTATATCCTCCAAGGGTTTCTTTGTTTTGGTATTCCCCCGCAAAGAGGACCTCGTAACCTTCATCCCGGCGACGTGCAAGCTCCGTCACCAAGGATATACCCTATTGGCCTATCTTTATGATCCCGTCGACGATCCTCAACTTTCCGGCGTTGTCAGCGAAAGGAACTGCACTGTACCCTACTTTCAGCGATCCAAGGAGGCCCCCAGCTTACCCGACTGGCTTGCCTCCCTCGGATCCGTACCCGACATCGTGATTGGTTTGGACCACCAGGACCTTGTTTCATCAACGTTCTCCTTGATTTTGGAGCAACCCCCTTTTCTCAATACCACTCTGATCAGGCTTCCTCGCCACGCGTTGCCATACACTGAGTGGATCGGTACCTTGACCCTCTATCAACTGCGCCGTTCGTCCTCTCTCTCCCACAGACTAATCTTACACTACTTTTGAAACATAGATTGGAACGTCCCCGAAATTACACTCAGTGTGATCACAAACAATCGGCCACACTCGCTCCGGCGTCTGCTTGAATCGATCCAACGTACGCTATTCTACGGTGACAAGGTCAATATGCGTATCCATATGGACCAAACCTCTGACCCTGAAACCATACATATCGTGCATGGTTTTCATTGGCCCCACGGTGATGTCTTTCTCCACCATCGGGTCATTCACGGAGGCTTACTCCCCGCTGTCGTCGAGTCATGGTACCCACACTGCGACGACTCCTATGGTTTGTTACTCGAGGACGACATCGAATTGTCACCTCTGTCTTATGGATGGCTCAAAATGACCCTCTTGCATTACAAGTTCCGTTCCTCTCCATCCACGCGACCGCGCGTCCTGACATTGTGGCCAGATACGGACAGTCCACTCCCTCTTCTTCAAAGCTCTTCGGGATCAGCCTCTATCAGCAGAAAATCATCGAGCTCCGTCCTACAGGCCGCCAACCCTTCAACGCGCGCACGCTCTTCCGCGCCGCTTCGTTCGCCGACCCCTCCACGCCCTACCTCTCCCAAATCCCATGCAGCTGGGGCGCACTCTACTTTCCCGCTCCCTGGCGCGA
This sequence comes from Xerocomellus intermedius, assembly GCA_038090955.1. Lineage (NCBI taxonomy): Eukaryota > Fungi > Basidiomycota > Agaricomycetes > Boletales > Boletaceae > Xerocomellus > Xerocomellus intermedius. The sequence continues at coordinate 33,500 of JBBPNP010000098.1, forward strand.
GTTCCACGACTACCTCTCCCTCCGCCTCGCCCAATCCGCCCTCCCCATCGCTCACACCATCGTCCCCGGCGTGCGCTCCAACAAGTGGACCAAGTCGTGGAAAAAGTACTTTATCGAGCTCGTCTACCTCCGCGGCTACGTCATGCTCTACCCAAACTATGACGACTTTGTGTCGCTGTCGACGAACCATCTCGAGGTGGGGTCGCATGTCAGGGACGCGCCGGGAGAGGTGTACGAGAAGAAGAAGGCCCTGTTTTCGCTCCCGTTGATGCGTCTCGAGGGTGCGCTGGCCGGCGCGGTGCACGGTCCGAGATTGTTGGACTTGCCTGGAGGGGCGTTGCCTGACTGGGACCGACTCCCCGTGTTGGATCTCGTCGGAGAGGTGTCTTCGATGGAGGCGATCCAGAGGCGGGGTGACGAACGGAGGACAGAGTTGGACGCGTGTTTGGGCGTTGCGTCGCTTCCCTCGAGCGTACGAGACCTTTTGTGCCATGTCCCTCTTTAGCCTTGTCAATGTCGAAAATTGCATGTCTTGTTCTAACCCTACATGAAGTAAAATAGATAAAACCAAACCATTTAATTCGTACAATTCCTGGAACACGAGATACTTTTGGCTACAGTACGACGGAAAACGATACCGAAAAGAAGCATACCAAGAACCTAAAAGATGTAGTGCAGAGTGGAGTCACCTCGTCTAGATCGTGATCTGCGAACTATCCAAGCCCAGCGCGTGCAAAAACAAATTCACGTTGGCAAGCTTGGCCTCTCTATCCTCCTCGTCCACCGACCCCCACCCTTTTTGCGCGCTCGCCACGTTTTCGAGCACTTTGTCGCGCAGACCAGCGACCAGCGTGGACTGCTGCTCCGTCGAGGCGTGGAGCGCCAGCGCGGCGAGGAATTGCCAGACAGGCTGGTCGAGCATTTCTGCGCCAGGAGGCTGTGGAGGCATACGACCGTGGATATTGTGTTGCGTAGGCGTGGCGGCAAGCTGGAGCGCACGTCTCGTCGAGGGGAAGAGCAGCAGGAAATGAGGTGCGAGCAGTTGGAACAAGTGATCAAACATGAGTTGCCTGGTAAACGGAATCAGATGGATCGCTTGTGGGTCGTCAATTTCCGTACCATTGCTCAGCATCCTCGGGCATAAGAGTATCTGTCTCGGGAATACCGTTCATTCCCTGCTTGATGATTTCCACCCGACTCATGAAGAGCGTCAGTATTGCAATGCCAGGCTGCAATCTCTTAGTTATCGTGGTTCCGTAAAGGTAACACCACGTACCCTAGTCTGAGCAATCATCACTGCATCGCTCCTGTCCAAGAGCAAACCCAAAAGGCCGGAGATAAGCCTTAGCTCTGCCTTGGCTACGACCGGCAAGATGCTCTGCAGCACACTTCCGAGAAAGGCCTGCGTTTGCATTTCCACCTCGTCTCTGTCAGGTGGGTTCGCATCACTCTTGGAAGAGGGCGATCTGCTTTGCGCGTGGAGGTGAGAATCTTCGGGCAGATCGAGCAAGTGAGCATATTTGACGACGTCCAGCTGAGAGAAGCATGCAACCAGAAGAGTCAGGAGAGTAAGCATGCGAGTGGGTTGGATGTGACGACTGAGCCTGGGCAGGATTCTTTTGCCTTTGGCCGGAGTGAGTAGTGAGATGAACGGATGAGGATCGCTACACATCTCCAACATTAGTGCGTTCTACATTATCTAGTGCAGAGGCTGACCTGGTCTCGAGGGGTACCAAGACTTGCAAGCCAACCCATATTTCCTCAACGAAACTGTCGTATTCTTCCTGCCTGTGTGCACATTCAGTCCCAATGACCAACACTGATGACACAAGCTAGTACGCACCAGGCAATGACGGCTTCTTCGTCTTCCTCAAGAGGCTGGTTCCGCCTCAGTTGCTCGATATTGAGTGCAAGATCGTACAAAGACTCGAGGGCAGCAAGGACCTGACGCCGCGTGAGGGGATCTTTTCTGACCACGCCGTCCTGCTATAAGTGGGTAAGTTATGATAAGATGACAATGAGAAACAACTCACCCCAGCTACGTCACCCAACGCCTCCCGCCCCAGTTTCGCAGCTTCGCGTACCGCGCCGTCGCTATCTTTACTGAGACTGTGCCCCTGTCCGTCCTCTCTCGAGATGTGCGGGTGCGTACCCGACAATGTAGCGGCCGCATTAGCAGAGTCGACCTGTAGGAGTTGGCGCGGAGCAGCTTTATAGCTCCGCCCAGATGTTTTCCCGAGGGCACCTTGGAGACTGTGGAGTGCTGGATATAAACGCGAGTCAGCATCCACCCTCACACTGTCCAAGAAAGATTCACAATGCAGACCCTTCTCCCTTTCCCTCATTCTGGCGTTGCTAACGATCCTCTCCACTTGCGCCTCCATTTTTTGCATGGCACTTGGTCTCCTACCACCTGTCTTTTGTCCCGGCATACCCAATCCTACACCACCTCCGCTTCCGAATTTCAACACGCGTTCTGAATCCGCGCCGGGTTGGAGACCCAAACGAGAACGAAGAATGGCACCATAAACCTGTGCGTAAAAGTCTTCTGCATAAGGATCTTGAGTGACAAGTTGCGATACTTGAATGCGGGTTATAAAGTCCTTGTCGGATTGCGTCATAAGGTCGTTATAGCGTGACTGCAAAAGGTGATCTGGGTTACACCGCTCCCGCGCAGAAAGAGCTAAGATGATTTACCATGTGAGCGATCTTGGAAGCTTTTCTCCGTCGCTTTTCTTCCATCCGCTCGGTCTCCATAATCTTGCGCATAGCTTCTGCTCTGAGGGCCTCTTGCTCCGCCTGACTGATCCCCTGCATATCTCGCATAAATTCCGCCTGTGCCATTTCCGACAGAAGCCTTTGTTGAAGCTGGATGCTCTGCGGCAAAAACTGCGCATTCTGCTGGTTAATCAGCGGTAGCTCCCCGCCACCCGTAGTAAAGGCAGTCGCGGCAGGAGAATGCGTGCGACGTTGCTGCAATGCCTGCAAGTCAGCGAAGCTTGCTTGTCGGCGAGCCTGGAGCGACGGCTGCTGCTGAAGCTGCGAAAGCTGCTGAGCACGAAGTTGCCTCTCGAGCTCCTCCATTCTCAGGCGTTCCTGCAACTCCTTCAATCGCTCTTGCTGCTGCCTCTCTTGTTCCTGCTGGAGTATCAAGATCTGCTGCTGGTGTTGATGCTGTTGATGGAACCTGGGCGACTGCGTCCTCGGCAACAGAGTCTGAACTGGCGTATGATGCGCCAAGCGTGGGGGCGGGGTCACCTGTTGTTGGTGGGCCTGGTGAAGACGGAGTTGCTGTTCTTGCTGGATAAGTTGCTGCTGCTGAAGTTGCAAAAGGCGGAGACGTTCCTGGTCTCGAAGCTGCTGCTGCTGCTGTTGTTGCTGCAACAATTGCTGTTCCTCTGCCAATCTCAGCTCCCGTTCCCGCTGCCTGAGTTCTAGCTCCTGACGTTGCCGTGCCTGCAGAGCCACGAGCCGCATCTCAGCCTCGATCTCCTGTACGGTTCGGGCCCCCGGCGGGTTAGCGCCATGTGAGATAGGCTGGTGCAGCTGCTGATCAGATGTGCGATGATGATCTGCGAACGCCTGTTGACCAGGGGCGAGAGAAGATGTCGTCATCGACGCAAGTTGCCTGGATGTCGATGAAGGCCGATGATCCGTGGCACGCGCCGCCCCATTGGCACCCCGGAACAGTGAAAACGGGGACTTGTCGTCCCAGATCGACTCGAGCGAATGCGCAGCGGAAGGTGCGGAAGCAGGTGCTGGGGAAATGCCTACCCAGGTTAGGGAAAGAGTATGCAGTGGATAAGTACGGGGACTGTTAACACCAATTCAGAAGAGCAAGTCGCTTACCCCGCTCAGAGAGCTTCGGAGCAGCATAACTACGCTCTTGGGCAGGCGTGCGCTCCCTCAGAGGCTCTTGAGGAGTTGCACGGCGGTCATGTCTAACACCAATTGAATCAGGGAGCGCCTGGCTCGAAAAATCGAAATCTTTGCCTGTGATGAAGGGTGTTGCCAATGAAAGACAGGATCCCCGTTAATGTTATCAGATTCGAGAACTCTGCGGGATATAGACTAACCAACGTTGCCAGTCCCACCGAAAGTCTCGTCATTCAACTCATCGCCGCCCTCCAGGAGGGCATCGCCGAGGCCGTCGTAACTCTCTTCCCCCCAAGTGTAGACTGCGAGGTCCTCTGATTCTTGCAGCCCGCCTTCCAAAAATTTCCTCTTGTCTTGTTCTAGATTGCTGGTCTCGAAACCAAAGAAAGACATAGAAGAGGGTTTTCCAGTTTTTTTCTTCCACCTCCAGGGAAACGGAGGAGCGCTATGAAAGGTCGGCAATCACAATAATTTATCTTCAGGGAAGATGATCCTCAGTTCAGCGACAATACAAATAACACCACACACGCTCATTCATCTCCGTTACTCAGCCTCATAGCACCCCTGAGCGCGCGCATTGACTATCCTCGGAACACGTACACGATCATATCTATGAATACTTCCTCACCTCTCCCAGGAAGTCCAGCAACGTACTCGCGCTCCACGCCTGTGTTTTACACGAGTCCTGACAATACGCGCCATCCTTGTTCGTCAGCTCCGGAAGGCCAGCCCAAGCGTCGCGCTGTATGTGATGCCGCGGTTCAAGGAGCGCTCGATGGAGGTAGTGGAGTGTTTGCAAGGGATCCTAGACAATACCATTCGCTTCAGTATGTCAAGAGCACAAGCATGCGACGTACATTTTTCCCCGCCCCTACCCGCGTGTCAAAATGAAGATATGCCCTCAGGAAGTACCCAAGCGGCCACCCCCACTCCGGGCCCTTATATACCCTTATCAGCGTAACGCGAACACAAACTGACAAAGCACACACGTTGTGATAATTCCGCCCTTTGGCAATAGCCTTATCCACCGAATCGTTCGAATTATCGTAGTAGGGGCGGTACTGCGTATCGCTTGGATCCAACGTCTTCATCCCCATTGGACCTCGCAGGATCTGGTCAGCAAGCCGGAGCGCCTGTAAGGCATGTGTTTCGTCAAATAGTTCAGGGGCGACTGTCATCGCAATCGGAAAGTTGGGTCTAAATTGATAGTCAGACCATTCGCGTCCTCGTCCAGATCCATAAACATCCTTGTAGATCCCTCGAAGGTGGACGAGCTTCGTGTCAACGGCATAATTGGAATCATCCGCAGGGTCTGTGGCATGCATTAGCAGAAGCGACGCGGGAAACTGTCCGACTCATTACCCAATGGAACGTAAAAGCAGCGTTCGAATGACCTCTGAATAAGGTCGCTCCACTCGCCATACGTGACAAGCCTGTCGCTCCCATCGACTGTTTCTCGAGTCAGTGAAACCTGTCCTAACACGTCGAACGGGAATAAATAACCACTCACTCGAAGCAATAACCCCTTCGAAAGGAAACCGTCCTTCCCTCACTAGCTCATCCAACCACCTTAGCGTGCTCTTTACTAGTCCCACAATCTCGACCGGAGCACCATCCCTCGGGGTACCAGGGATACCTTTTGTCCCAGCTTTCTCGCTCTCCCCCATCTTATCCATCCACGTTCCACAATTGTATTCGCTCCCTCCAAAGATGAATCCTGTCTTCCAATCGACATGGATGTCAATGTCAAACCCTGCATCTTTCATTTGTGTGTCGAGGTTTGGCCCCGCGTTGTATTCGCGAAAGGATATCCCTGATGCATGCCTTTGAAGCGTCTCTTGGATAACTTCAGCGAGCGTGCTGGTATAGGCATACGCGCGAGGGTCGTTCCATGCTACCCAACTGTCGTCTGCGGGGAAACGGCGGGGAACAGTCTCGGAAAGAATAGATATACCATTGGGGGCCATGTTGGCGTAGTCTTGAATACTTTGCAACATCCACCAAGGCGAGTCGCGTGAGTTATACCTGCATGAAGATTACTATCCGCTTGACGAATGACGCAGGTGCAATCACGACGTACCGGGGGTTTCTCACCGAATCCAATAAGTTTGGAATAAGTCCGTGTTTTAGCGTTGAGGCGAATGCTAAAATATGTTTCCTAGCTCCTTCGTGGTTTCCTGTAGTTAAGAAAAGTCCCCTCATTGAAATGAACACATCTCTTCCCCAGCACCTTGCCCATCCGGTACTGAAATGAGGTAGTCCAGCAGCGAGTGAGGGTGTAGCTTTGCTGGGATCCAATGATGCTGACTGGACGAGTCCATGCATTTGTACAGCGCACAGGGCGAGATTTTGCGTAAATTCGTGCCCAGTAGATATGAACTCGGAGAACTGCTCCAGGGCGGCGCCTCGAGCAGCCTTGTACGCCGTATATATGGTGATCGCGAAGAACTTGGGCCGCAGGTAAGGAGGAACACCTTTTTTGATTCTTTCAAACCTCTGTTGTAACCATTGAGCAGGAGCGGCCACGTTCGGGAGTTTGTTTGTTTGACTGTTCGCTCCAGTCAATGCTGACACATAGCACATGGTATGAACTTACCAGAATAGCCTCTCGACAGTATAATCCAGAGCCCATGTTCCTTTCCTCAAGTTTTCACACAATGGATGGCCTAGATCATTGGTAACCATGACCGCCTGCAACGGTCCCATCCACCCCTCCAACCCGCAATACGTCAACCGACCCACAGCAGGAACGTCATACACGCCAAACTTCCCGTCAGTTGCATCTCGCTCTTCTGCATCAGCGCGGTAGAGTGCGACATTGAGATCCACTAGATCGAGGGATGAGAAAGCAGCTGCGGCGGTGTCGGCATCGGCACAGAAGATGTCGAGCGTAGGATCCGCTTGTTCAGCTTCAACTTCGAAAACCATAATACTGCCCGGGGGGAAGAAATCGGGAACGAGGATGGAACAAAGAGTGCCAGCACTATTTGATTTCTGAATGGCTGGAACCTCGGGTAAGTCGATGAGTCTGCTAGGCAAACCCTTTATCGTTCCCGTGTCTCGAGGAGCTTCATATGACAGAATATCGATAGAAAAGCCACAGATATACTTTGCGCGCGTTCGACTCAGTTCGATGGGGTTCGCTATCGCAAGCCATCGTCAGCTCGTCAGGTGTGGGTCAGAGAAATAGATCTACTCACCCCAGCCTCGTTCTTTGGGACGTTTGGTGAACGCCGTATGAGCGACGAGCAAGTATCCTTTCTGCGTCCTTGGGTGAACTCTATGGATGATGATATACTGTGGTACGAAAGCGATCGTCAGCACTGCATATTTATGAGAGAAGAAAAGCCAAGCTGAGCACTTGCATTGCCATCCTGAAACACATGAGCTTCTCCATATCCCCCAAGCACCATCTCTCTCTTCAGCCCATTCAACACCCTCTTTGCTCTGGCAATTCCCGATCCCTCGCCAAGATCCGTGACTTCGTACGATCTTTTCTCCTGAACCAAACTTAGAAGCTTCGGGTATAGATCATCGAATCCTTTGACGGAGGCCACAGCGCAATATCCAAATGTGACTATTCCAGCAACGCAGAGTGTGTGCTCAGCGGTAAACTTGTCAAGGTAAGACTCATTGTCGTGGGTTAGGTCATACATGATCGCGTGCGGAGTGGAGCCGTAGAGAGGGGTAACGATACATGGGCGAGTGGGTCCCGTGCCAAATGGTGGAGCGAGTTCTTGCACACTTGTCAAGCATGCCTCATCCATCGATCCTATAAACGAACACAGCGACCAAGTAGGTCAATCTGAGCACGGAGTAAAGTTAAGAACATACCTATCGGCTTCCCTAACCCATATCGATACATGATCCTCGAGAACTCCTTTGGATCCCACGCATTCCCGGCTTCTCTGACCAAGCTAGTAACTCCCAGCTTCCTCACGAACAACAGATCCATATCTTCGCTCCCAGTAAAGAGCTCTGCGCAAACATATAGGTTTGGGTTCACTTTCCGCGCAGCATCGAGCATGGCGGTCCCGACGTGCAAAGGAGTCGAATGGCAGTTATCGATACGAAATCCGTCGAACGTTTTCGCGAGAGAAGTGACATAGGAAGTTATGAATGTCCATAGCCAGGGATTGTCCGAAGGGGAAGAACCATAACGAAGTTTCACGCAATCGCTCCAGACAATGACTTCACGGCGCAAGTACGCTTTAGAAGGTGGAAGAGCAAAGTTTACCAATGGATCGGCATTCCATATCCAGCCATTGTTCGCGACTGCATATAAAGCAGGGTTTGTTTCAAACCCCGGCAAACGCGTGAAGTAGAGTTCAACCAAGGGTGAACTAGCCAATACCATGTCAGCCGACATCTCGTGCCAAGAGACGCACACGCACAGTTTGGAAATTTCCCCAAGTTTAGGTCCATTCGAGTCAAGTCGGATGTACTTCAGTCTGTTCTTGATCATTTGCAGCGCTATTCGCGTATCTTCTTCCCAGTCCACGTAGAGTGGTACGTTCAAAACATCAACAACCCGTTCCCAACCCTCCACCAGTGCTTGATTGTCATCCGCATTGGGCACGAATGCAGCTTTCATGATCCCAGCAGCTATGTCACCGTCGACATGCGCACAGTACCGCGAAGATAGTTTACCGATCCCACGGATCAAACCAGATGACCGTACAATGTCGGCAATCGCAGGTGCAGATTTGCCATTGACATCCTCGCCATTCCAAGGCACGATCGAATTAGACGACAACGCACTGAGGATCGCGGCCTTCTCCTCTTGCATGTCCAGGACATAAAACTGCCACAGATCCTTTGACTTTAAATGCCCTTCTAAGGCACTCATGAGCGTGTCTATGTCTTTCTGGGACGTGACATGCGTGGGCAGTCCGCTGCCTTGGAGTGACCCCGAGAATTCGAGGATGGCATCATCAAGTTCTAACGCAGGAGTTAGGTGGGGGGTATTTGAAGGGCTGTAACCTAAGCTTTCGATAAGAATAGTAAAATACTTGGTTCGCCTAGGACTCGCCTGCTTCAGGGTGATGAACAAACCATTCGCTGTCGCTGGCAGTATGGTTAAGTACCACATCCGTTAGACTCAAAAGGCCGTATTCCTCCTTGGCTACTCGCAAAGTGTCTTCTATGATAGAAGCGGCTGCCAATGGTTCAACGGGGGTGTCGAAAACGCGAAGGTCATAGTTCTTCTGATCCTTGATAGAGTACGGGCTATCGCTAGCGCCGCGCACTTGGAGAGGAGTCCAATGCAACATGGTGTAACCGCGATCACTAGCTTCCTGAAAGTGCTTCCTCCATTGTACGACAGGACCCATCCATTTAGATACGACTGTCAACATTGCGATTCCATCGAGAGGTAAGTTGATGTATTCTGGCAAAATTTGTGCCCCTTTATCCGAAGGCAGGAGTGGTTTGAGGTCAGCGGAGAGAATATCTGAGCGTGCATGGATGCGAAGGATGGGGTCGATATTAAAGTAGCCTTCCCTGCCCTTGATACGTTGTCCGGGCAAGTCACCATCGTATTCAACCCAATAGACGAATGCGCCGGCATGAGATATGGCGAGATCGACTTGAATGGGCTTGGCAAAGTCAACGGGTAGTCTAATTGCCTAGATCAGTCATGTTGACCAGTCAAGTACGCAAACTGACTTTCGATCCGCGAACTTGTCCCGCTCGAAAAAGCCACCGTCGAGCGGGAAGTTTGTTTTAAATACACCATTTTTCGAGGCAGGTGTCCCCGCATCCAAAGAGACGCGTAAGATGTAAGGGACATAGGCAGGTGGGAGACGAATATACTGTGGGGTCACGAGTAAGTGGATACTCAAAGTGAACGACTTGGCCGACTCGCCGAGCGCTGTTTGTCGGGCCCACCATCGGGATCGAGTCTAAGTTCGTAAACACGGATAGGCTGCTCGCCCACTGATCGTTCGCTCAAAAAAAATTCTTTGCCTTCGTCTGCGGGTGTCTTCGGAGTGGTTGGCGCTATATCATTTTCAGCCGATCCAGGTTGGACTTGCGATAAGGAAATATCTAGTCTCTGCAATGGGGCATCCAACTTGTTGGTCTGCTTGACCATGGTAGAAGCGATGCAAGAGGGGAAGGAGGAATGAAAATTGTGGCGAGCGTACGGTCTTTATAAGATCGTGCTTCCATTTTCACTGTCAGTCTGAGCTCTCTGCAGCGCTGGCATCGCGGCCGTGACACCGTGACGTCAGCGAATACTATCCCGTGGAAACCTCTCCTTTTTTGGACATACATACCTGTTTCTGGACGACAATGCCTTTTTTGGATTTCCCCTAAACTGGCTGACTCTCAATACCACCCATCCAATCAATGACTTTAACGTCTATTATTTCAGTTGCCTGCTACATCATCGATTTCCACTGGTAACAGGCTCACATAGTTCTAATTCCATGTCGTTTCGCTGACACCTAGATTGCTTGTATTCCGAACCGCCTTCGCTATTTCGAACTTCCATCTGGTCAATAGTATTCCTTGTCCGACCAGACGTTTACAGGTATAACCGTACACACAGACGTTTTTCTTCCATTTCCATGATACCTTTACCATCCAAGGACGAATAACTTAATTTCCGGAACTGTAACGAACCCCGAAAACGTTCTCCTGGTACGCCTTGATTTCTACGGTCGACCATGTCAGTGATCAAGAAAAACGCCGGGTACAAGTACGTACGGAGTGCGAGGTGCTTCGAGTGGAACCGACACAAAGCTAGGTTTCCAATCATATACCACAGCCCAGCGACCGCGCTGCCCTCCTCGCCGGGTTCACCTATCTCGCGGTACGAACCGTTGAGCTCGCCTTCGTCATCCAAGCCCCAGATTGGCCGAATCTTGTTGTGTAGGTCTGCGTTCTTGATGAGATCAACGCATGCGCTACGCGCATCGCCGTAGCTGCAACAATAACGTTCACGGGATTGTCACGAAGGAAAGGGAGAAAGACGAACCCAGTTGCGAAGATGACAACATCACAGTCCAGTGTGGAACCGTCTTCGAAGACTAATCCAGTTGGCGTGAATTTCTTGATGGGACCGTCACTTTTCAACTTGATCTTCCCGTCAACGATTAGCTGAGAAGCACCGACATCTGGAGTAAGAGAGAGCTCTGAACTGTTGGCTCGTGGTAGAAAGTACGGAAAAGCTTACCCAAATAGTATCCCCCCGCCTTGCTGAGCGCTAATTGGAGGAAGCCGGTATCGTCTTTTCCCAAGTTGAGCCTGAATCCGACTCTACGGAGGCCGTCGAGAAGTTCTCTAAAGTACATGTATATGTCACTGTTCATGGGTAGGAACAAGCGTGAACATACTTGTCGGCCTCGGCAATATCCTTGGTGATGCGTTTCTGCAAAAGTTGTACAACATGAGTCGGATACGAAGCGTTCACGCGATCAGCGACGTCAGTTGGGGGGCCACCTTCCCAGTAAAGTGCTTGAATGTGGGGAATATATCAGCAAGTGATTGCAGATCAAGGGAACGGATGCCACCTAGCAAACGGGGCATCCCCTCTTTAGTTGACATAACATAAGTCGGACCCCGTTGAACCATCGTGACGTCTGTCAGAGACATTAGCCAGTGCTACTGGGCGGCAACAGGTGCAACTCACCAACGCCATGATCCACGTAATCAGCACAAATATCATGGGCTAGTCATCATAAGCTCCGGCGAAGATTAGGACAGGTAGAGTGTCACACCCGACGTGCAAGAGCCAACAACCACGACCTTCTTTCCCAGATGATCGGTGGCATATTTGTGTCGAGTCGAGTGCAAGATCTGACCCTTGAACTCATCCTATCTGGATTGTAAGCAAGTCGGTTTTCGATCAGTACGTTCGACGCTTACTTGCCCTGGAATGTCTGGGATTCTTGGTAGGCCACCGCCTATGCCAAGTGCCAGCACGACGTGGTCTACCTTGAAAACTCGCTTTCGTCCGTCTGCGCGTTCGACTTGAACAGACCAACGCTTCCCGCTGTCTCCGGTTTCCTTTTCGATCGAGACGACGGTTGATGAGGTCCATACGTTCAACTCCAGGGAGTTAGCATAGGACTCAAGCCAATCGGCCAATTTCAATGCCGGAGTGTAGACGGGCCAAGAAGGCGGAAACCTAAAATCGGTCGATCGCATGACGAGGAATCTGTTTGGTCGACGTATGTACTTACGGTAAGTATGGCATGTGGTCATACCCTATAATACGATAAGAAAAAGGTGTAAAAGGGGGTCGGTATGTCAGACTCACAAACTGGGTCATGCAAGCAGAGTGCAGCATAACGTTTCCTCCAGTTGTCTCCTATTCTTTGGTTTCGCTCAACGACGAGCGTGTTGATTCCCAGCATCTTGAGTCGTGCGGCAATATCCAAACCACTCTGTCCTCCGCCGACTACGACCACGGTAGGTTCCTCATCAAGAAATTCTCGTTCCATCTCACGCTTGACAGCCCATTTACCATGGTTCGGTTGAAAGTTCCTCAAAGGTCCAATACGCTCGGGGAAACCCTTTAGATTTTCGAGGTTGGTGTAAACTACGTGGGCCTTCCACGCGCCATCTGGAAGAGGGACGAGCCTGAATACGCCAGAGGCATGACCCACATTGGTGTCAAAATTGAAAAAAGCCTGTATCCAAGCGATGTCTTCGTAGAGTCGCTGAAGTTCTATACGGTCGTGCTGGAGAGAGAAGGTGTCCGGCTGAGGGTTGAAGACGCTCAGTTGGTCTTCAAGAAACTTGGACACCGCATTCTTGCCCTCGAAGGTACGGAAATCCCAAGTGAGCGCAAGCATATCACGCCAAAAGCCACTATCAAGGAACAAATCGACAATGGCTGGTACATCCTTGAGACCGATTGCTTTGGCGAACTTGACAAACCAGTCATTGGCGACGGCCTGCACATCGACGTTTGGGTCAATGGTGCTACCTAGGTCGTGTAGAGTGGGAAGGGTGTGTGGAAAGGTTGAGATGGCCATAGTGGAGATAGTAAGAAGAACCCGCGCAGTCGTCAGTCCGTGTTACACCCATATAGTATTGGGCGTAAGTGCCCGATTCACCGCAAGTTGTAACAATTGTAGCGGTGAGTTAGTTGGTGATTGATAGAATTTGCCAACAGGCCATAGTCATGGCAATCATGAGGTGTCAGTGGCACTTGAGTTGTCGACAACACCATGATATCTAGTATTCAGCTTTCTCCGATCCTTTATGAACAACCGACCTCGGGAACGCGCGACCACATGATGATGCAATGATATCATAGGGCGTACTGCGCACTGTGAGGGGGGAACTCAAGTCACAGCCTGAGTATTCTCACCGGCAATACGATTCGGACCCAAACATGTTACATACATATCACCGGCTAGTACGCGTCCATCACATCTTTTCAATTTACGCCTTCAATCCCCACAACGATAGCGTCCACCACACCGTGGCGACCATCGAAACATTGGAGACACCAGCACATGATGCGGTGTCTCCAACTCTAATAAATCCTTCTGGTAAAAATAGAGTCCGCTGTAAAGAAGAGAAAAAAGTACATTGTGCACCGCCGTCCGTCGGATCAGTCACATCTACCCAACCATCCGCCACACTCTACCCCGGCCCGGTGCCAGCCATGAGACCTCAAATGCGAAAACAAACAAATAAATGAGATGCCCAGATCCCTCAAAGACCTCGACGAACAATGCGGACAACGACGAACGACGCGACGCACGAAATACAGAAACAGTGGAAAATGCTGAAAGAGTGAATGTAAGCAATGAGATTGTATGATAAGCGAGACCATAAGTCCTTGTTTGGACGGGAGTAGGCTTGGGGTAGGATGAACATGCACGAATAGTTAGAGTAAAAAGTCCGAGCGGAATTGAATAGGTCTGGGGATATTCTGGATGCACAAAGACTTCCTAGATCGGGTCGAGCATAGGCATGAAAGTAGGCGTGGTGGTTCAGGGTACTCCGAGTCGAAATCGAGGAAAGAAAGTCAAAGTCCTGCTCACAAATTATATCAGCGCATCTTACGACTGTCAGCTTCGGGTGGAGCCCGTACCTGAGAGATTCACCGTCGTCGCTGTTGTTGGTAGACAGCAAGTGGTACATCCTCTTCCTCGCCTCTCGACACAGGCACACTTCCGATGCTTGCTCTCGGTGTCCCATTCGGCGACGGTACGACCGCATGAGCACTGACCACTTTCCTCGCCTTCCCATCCGCAGATAGGGAAACGCCAGAACTTACCGTGGCCGAAAGTGAGCGCGCCGAGCCTCTCGAAGGTTGTGGGCGGCCAGGAGTGGATGACGGAGAATATCTATTATGGTTTTGAGAAGGGGGTGATCGGGAGCGATGCGTTGGGACAGTTTGTGAGGAAGAATCTGCCTGACGGGGTCCGTTTGCAGACGGAGAAGAGGTCGAGGATGATGATAGCCGGGTACGTGGCGCCACTGGCGAAGTGGGCAACGAGTTTGGTGTAGGCGACATGGCACCAGGCGGAAGATGTGGATCCATGCCTCCGGAATACATGTACGCAGTAGACTCGGGCTCGACGACAGGTTGTAACTGATTGACAGGAGGACTGGACTGTCGATGTATGCGCGGAGCAGCAACAGCGCCAGGCGAGGGCGAAGATGACCCATAGCCGTACCCTGGTCCATGGTATTCCTGTTCCATAACCCGATGCTGCATCTCGTACTGAGGACCTTTGACCAACATCTCTCCCGCGCGTCGGGAGCCTTGCTGTGTGGGATTCGGTTTCGTCAAGGTGCCTCTCCGAGACTTTTCTTTCTGCTGTTGTTGCTGAAGCTGTAGTTCTCTTTCCTTCTCCTTCTCCCGCTCCCTTTCCTTCTGTTCCCGCTCATGTTCTTGTTTCTCCCGCTCCAAGCGTTCGTTTTCCGCCCTCTGTCGCTCCTCCGCTTCCTGCCTTTCCGCCTCCTCTTGCTCAGAGACTTGCTGCGTTGGAGCTGCACCCACCGGTCCTTGGGTAGGGGGCACCGCTGGCGTCGGATTCTGAGTTTTGTTGATGACACCCAGATACCAAAACATCAGATTACTGATCAACACCTGTTCATAAAGGGGCCTTCTCGGATTCGCTAGCTTGATGTGACTCAAGCGATAAATCGCGCGTTCGACATGAATCGGGTACCTTGCATACGGTCCTTGCAAGCCCAGCTGCGGAGAGGGTGACGTGGGTAGCCCCTTTGACGACTTGGACGCACCAAGGAGGGCAGCGGCCGTTTCGCGTCCAGACCCCGTGAACCCACTCGTCTGAGAAGACAAATCGTCTTGCTTCTTCTTGCTGCTGAACAACGATCCAAAGAAACCGCTTTCCTTCTCTTTCTCCTTTTCCTTCTCAGCTCGCTGAGCCTCCTTTTCACGATCCCGTTCCGCTTTCGCAGTCTTCTTCCCATTTTTATCGCTGCTGCCCCATTTACCGAACAGACCTCTCCTATCCTTTTCCTTCTTTTGGGCAGGGCTAGTCAGCTTTTCCGTGGAGACAGGGATATCAGCGAACGTCAAGACCACTGCAGTCTCTTCCGTCGTGGGTACGAGAGTAGTATCGGGCGAAGGTGTGCGGGGGGTCTCTTCTATTGGAGCAACAAGATTGGGCCGCTGAGGCTGAGGATGCCGCAACTCTGGTTCGGGCGTAGGATACATCAGTGGTGGCTCAGATGCCACGTCCGCCGAAGACAATTTTGAGTCGTCTACTGGAAGGGTCAAGGATAACAGAGGGGGTTGCGGAGCCATGAACGATTGTATGGAGCGTACGATTTCGCTCTCGGGATCTTCCCTGGCATACGCGTCATATATTGATGTTTCCTCGCCATAGGGCTCGGATCGATGGGATGGATGTTCGTCGCTAGTAATGCTTTCATTGGAGAAGGTACGAGGGCGTCTGAACTGCTCAGGGCCATCGCCCTGCTCGCTTGCGTGATCGTTTGAGGATAGGTCGCTCGAGGTGCGTGGTTCTGTAACCTTGGCCGTAGGCCTACGCCGACGGGCCGAAAATCCACGTCCTTCCCCCACTGCGAGCACTGACGTCTTGCGAATTTTGGTTCGCGCAGCGCGACGAAGAATTTGGCCAGGAGGAGGAACGATGATCGGTGCATCAGCTTCATCCGGCATGGGTGGAATGTCGTCCATCGTGTCGATGACTGGATGAGACAGCTTTGAGCGAACAGCGCGGTGAGCGTAGTACCACGGCGTTCCACTGACCTGAGGGTGAGACGTTGAGACTGAGACTCCGTCTGAGGACTGTCCTGAACTTTGAGGGATCGCCGTCTTTGGTCGCTTCTTCTGCGAGTTCCTCGAGGCGTTGCAGATCGCTTATGGTGAGTTGGGGACCAGCATGGGCCACGACGGTACGATTTCGCCGGAGTGGAACGATGGTTTCTTCTTCTTCGTCATCAGTCTCAGGAGGCTTGTATTGCCTGCTGAGCATTGAGCGTTTACGCTCGAGAGCGGGGGAGGATGTGGTTAACGATCGATCGAGGGCATTTGAGCCCTCTGGTGGGGGCGTACGAGCGTGTTCCTTGAGGAAAGCACGGAATTCAGCAGGCGCAATCTCAGGGTGGAGGCGGGCGGGGACCCAGAAGAGGTGGAAGGGATCATCAGAGGCGATGGCACGTTCCTCGGAGCTTGAGCTGTCTTCATGAGAGCCGCTGCTTGAGTCGCCGTCGTTGAGCTGCTGCGTGGCCGGTGCGGCGGACCAGTAGCCCGCGGTCGGGGAGGGTGGGGACGAGGGATTTGGGAGATCAGGGTCGATGATGAGAGCACCTGGGCCGCCCTGGGTTGACGACCTTCGTCTGATGTCGCGGAGGGCTTCGACTTCACGCTGGATCTCGAGTTGGGAAGGTTGCATGGGTGGTGGCCAAGGAAAACGTGTGGTGTGACGGAGGGGTGTTGGTCGTCGCTGTGGTCGTCGTGGTCGTGGCGGTAGGTGAGGACAAGCAGGCAAGTGGTCAGCTGGCGCAACTTGAAGGTGCGTTGGCGAGCAGGCCCGGGTCTACGCCAACTAATTTTCACAGCGTCTTTCCTTGCTCTCACAAGGATTGGTACAACTACTAGCTACAGAACATCGTCCATATCATCCATATCAGTCTTTCTGCCTCCACTGGCCCATTTATCCATCAAGGCAGGCACATGAGGTACAGTCCTTGCCCTGAGAAAAAGCGTCGCGGAAGGACAACCGTACCCTCGGAGAACAGTCTGGCTCGGTGGGGTTATCCCCGAGGACGTCATCGGCCATCAGAAACAGGAGCGTTTTGGCTATTCAGCGCAGCTGCTTCACGACGAAGTTCTTGGATGACAGCCTTGCAGACGGTCGCCACATGAAGTGAGAGCAAAAGCGGTGACAGTTCTCTGAGCGTACCGCAAGAGCTTCCGGATTGACCCCACTTTCGATCATGCCTACGCATGTCGCGAGCGTCTCTTTGTCAAGCTGCGTGTTCAGCAACTGCGAGATGTCGAAGAGGGCTATTGTCGTGAGTACCCCTCCCTGCCGAGTACGAGTTGGGACATACTATCAAGCGTTTGTTGGGCAGCGGTGATGCGGTCAGAGTCTTTTGACGACATGCTTCGGTATCCTGTCTCCGGAGCTGTAGAGTTCGCGTATGTAGCAACGTTGCAACTTGCAAGCACATCTACCGGATAAGGAAATCTCGACGACTTTGACTCTTGGTCTGATTCCGAGTGCTCGGAATGCTGATGCCACACCCTGTCCTCTCCGCAGCTTGCTGTCCATGACATACCCGCCCTGGCCCTAGGTAACTACCATGTGTCAAAGAACAAACTGTGGCTTACCTACCAGGCCTGGGCCGTAGTCGGCTCAGCAAAGATCGTACAAGAAAGACAAACAAGTTGGCAATCGCCGATAGAAGTACTGGAACAACGGCAACAAGTACTGGACCCGACAATAGATGAATCGTCGGCCCGCCAAGTCAACATCTGGTTGCCGCGCTCTGATGATCCTCTGACTCGGTCAGTCCACGCTCCTCTCACCTATTGGTTCACTCTTTCGACATGCATGTTCTCACAGGCTCATCCACACCTCAAGCGAACTCTTAATTTACCCGCAAGCAATGCACGGGACGTCACATGTTGGAGCGTTTCATCTATTCTTGGCATATCGATAAACGGACAAAATCGGTCTTGTCATTAATGAGTCTACCGAACTGCGGTGAGCGTCTTGCCCTCTCGGCGGAGAAGGTTCGTCTATTTCGTGAGTGGCGAGGGACAGAAAGCTTGCCGTTTGGAATTTTCACAAACTCTTCCAGTCCTCCTCCATCATGCAGATACATATGCGCACACAGGTACCTTGAGGTGGCCGAGGGCGTTAACGAACGCGTTCTGGACGGCTATCAACGACTGCATTCCTACGCCACCACCATGATAGGCGTCGTCTATTTTTTTCAGTGAAGACGATGTGCAAAGGAGTTATTGCTATCGTACTCACGCACTGAACAGCTAGCTGATGCGCTGTACATATATCTCGACGATGCTCTTACGAGGAAAACGGACGTCGAGCCTCTTAGCGGATTCTGAGCTGATGTTAGTAGCGGCTAGCCTGTTACACTGGGCCCAAAGTTGGGAATTCGAGGTGCGCTAGCGACCCAATGACCACAACCACACCATCAGCCGTTTTTAGGTTGCATGCAAATGGGTAAGCTCGGCCATGGTCACCGGCCTTTTTTGCCCTGCTTGGGGTCGGCCTTTGGGGTACACATAATTTATCCGGAAGTCCTTGCATTCGTAAGGCCCGCGCGTTGCGCAATTCCTACACCGGTGAGGCCTATGAAGGCTCCAAGTTCCATATCATTGACGCTATTGTCAGGCTCTTACTGACAAAGGACAGCCGGGTCTCAGGAATTATGCCACCTGCTGCTATGCGATACCCTCAGAGGGTAAAGAAGGTCCGTATGACGGGTTCACTCCGCGGAAGGGTTTGTTCTGTAGACACAGGTTCCAAATGCATGCCACTGCCTTCGGTGACGGTGTTAATCCTCCTGCAGAGGAAAGGAGTGAACTTTGCCAAGACAGGGCAAACTCTGAAGGGGGGTTGCCCACCGGAGAGACCTTGAACCGGTCAGGCCCTAAGGAACCCTTTTTCCACTTTGCGTGCTTGACCTTCCCGATGTGAGCCGAATACTGTCACCCCTGCCAATTAATACAGCGTTCTCCGTTCTCATCGAGCGCGACGTCTTGTTCAGGGTTTCAGGGTAGGAGGTAAAGTGGGGTGGTAGATAGAACCGGCAAAATAAGTCTATATGTGTTGAATACAACACGATTGGACACCGACGATGATGTGGTATGTTCCGAGTCTGCGAGAGGACGACCAAGGACGACACTGCTGGGTTGTGCAGGAGATGTTACAGCGCAGAGTCAGGGTGTTACTGCATCTACGTATGACCGACAAAACTCACCAACACCCTAATCGCAACTTCCGTCGGGAGGACCATCTCTCCACCTTTCGTCCGTCTTCGTGCAATCAAACTTGTCCTTTCCAAGTCTCTCGTTCACTTCATTATGCCTCTCGCACAACCACCAGCTCAGCCCTGCACGACTACTAACATCTGGCGGATGGTACTTCATTTCCTCCCCTAGATGTGTAGCGCAATGAGAGCAAGGGTACAGCACCGGTAAAGAGTGTAGCAAATTCAACATGTTAGCGCGTTGAAAAGGAGTGGGTCGCTCGGGGTAATACGCGGCTGTTGCGTGCAAGAACGTCCAGGTTGCGTTCCCTAGTTGCTCGACGTCCGGAGGGCAGTTTGCGCGGGGATTGTCAGGACCGGATTCATTCTTGAGGCCACTCCCAGACGCGAAGGCCGCCATCATGGCCGCCGTAGTTTTCTTCCCCGTTCCTGGTTGTGAGGATGACGGTCTCGGCTTCCAGTTCCGCCACGCCGTGCAAATTTTGCAAGGTTTGCCATCTGGACCAATGACCATGCCCGGGGGCAACGGCGGCTTTGCGGGAGTACTGGACTTGGAGCTTGCGCTGCTCATCGGTTCTGTCGTTACAAACCAGGCTAAGGTATGATCGGAGGACAGGTCTGCACGTGACTGTTTCGTCATATCGGTGACTAGTGACTTTGAATAATTGTATACTGATGCCAGTTCCGTTTCGTTGACAGGAGAGATATCACCATGTCCCAAAGACCAGTGTACACCTCGTTCAACATCCCTACAGTTATCACTCACCCGTCGGTGAGATGTCTTCAATGGTCGGACGATGGTCAACTTTGTCTCGCTACGAAATCTGCCGTCCATATTCTGGTGCGCATTTTTGGTCCGTATACACATTCAGTCGCGTCAGATGCGTGCAGACACCAGACCACGGAATCAACTTTAGCACACCTGCAGACTTCAAATCTGCCATTCGCGACGAGAGCGATCGACCGCTTGGATGGTACCGAACAATGATCGAAACGACGCGAACACAAACTCATTCGTGGCCCAGCATAAGCCAAGGTCGTACACTGTATTTGTCCTCGTCGTCCTACTTATTCGCTTCCAGGTTGGGGGTCTCTGACCTTGGGTTCCCTCGATATCTCTGTCCGTGCTGTAACATGTTCCCCGAGTGGTTTGACGTCTCGTGGAAGGTAATAGCTCCCTTGTATGCGCATTTCACCTCTTCATGTTCAAAAGGTGTGTCATAGCGGTCCTGAACTCTAATATGGAGGTTTCCCTGTGGGCTGCCGGAAAAAATCATCTGAAAGGCGAATGGTTAAACGTAGGTTCATTCTGTCTATGCGAGAATTTATGATTGATTCTCGCTAGATCCAGGACGTGACTGCGTACCTCTTAGACAGCCCCCGACTTGAGGATAATGGCGAGACGTCGTGGATACTGGGGATCCAGGTCATGAGCGAGTCGTGGTGTTCGTGAGCCAGGGTAGTTTCTAACCGTTAGTTACCTAGGTATTGCCTGGTCAAGCCAGCCGAGCTGGGGTATCTATCCTGCTCCGTTGGTGGACGCGTCAATTCTTGCACTTGGGACCCGGGCAGGATCGGTGAAATTGTTTAGGTACGCATATACCCCACTATCTTGTCCACAAGTAAATTCGCCTAGGTTCGAACGCGGTGATAAATCAGAGGGAGCGGTTTCGCTCATCGGAGAAGTGAAGCTTTGCGAAAATTGGATAACCAACATAGCCTGGTCGCCTTGGCTTGTACACAACGGCGGACAATGTATATTTTATTCTCTCCCATTGAATGGGCGCTGACCTTGATGCAGGCAGATGTTTACTGGCATGTGCCACGGGAGACGGAGGCGTTCACCTCATAAATATCTCTCAGAAGCTTCAATTGCGAGGGGGCAATGACTTTCTCACTACTTATGAATTAGACTGCGATTTTGAACGGGCTGCTGACGTTGTCTGTTCTCCCGACAAACGCACCGTCACTGCCCTCGAATGGGTCGCTGTGCCCGGAAGAAACGTAAGAATTTTATCTGACGGCGAAATAATTCTAATTCTTGATGACCGTTTCTGTTCTCTTAGCCGATTCTTGTGTATTCTAAACCTGGCGTGATTCTTCTGTGGTCTTGGCCCTCGTCATCTGCACAATGGCACGGTGGCCGTGCGCTTGCCATCCAGACGCAAAAAAATTCAATTGGATCTTCCGCGTTTTCGTATGTTTCGGGTTTTTCCTACACGAAGGAAAAGGACGTGCTTCTCGTGGCGTTCCTGGACGGATCACTTCACGCCATTCATAATATGTTAATCGAGCCATCCTGGGTTCCCACAGCATCAGATGACCAACTCACATCAGAAGCACTTTCACAGGCGTCTCATCTATTTTTTGCCCAAACAACTTCTGCAGGCGTTGAGTACGTGGATGTGAACCGAATCAGTGGGTTGGTTTGTTATGACTCGCATTCCACTGTGACCTGGATCTATGAGTGTGTACATCGCTCCCATGTCCGGCTGTGACTTATTGTTGGAATTCAGGTCATTAAGACCCTCAGATTTTAGCTACAAACATGAAGCGAGGCACGAATGCGTGCTCGTCACTGCACCATTCTGGCCGCTCGATTCTGCCACCATTTTGAGGGCGGCGCAAGAAACACTGGTTCAGTTTGATTGCGGTAATTACAACCTTGACATCCCTTCTCCGGATATACGTTAATCCTAATGTCCTATACAGCGACGAGAAGCACGCCGCTGCATCAGCTTCGGCCCCTCCTTTTGCATTTATGCAGTACGGGGCGCTTCGCTGAAATATGCCCTCGGCTGTTGGAAGCATTGGATCAAACTCTGCAGGACGAATCACCTGTGGTGTCTGTTCCGCCGTCATCCCAGGGCGTAAGTGCGGAGCTTCAGTGCCAGCTTCGAGAGAGCTTGGCTACCCATCTTTTTGGTTGGAACGGTCTGCATTCTTTGCGGATGAGATTATCTGTCGCAGATATGTGTTGGGTAGGTGGCGTTGCTAACCCGATCGCTCACCTAATCATGCCCGCCACGGTTGCAGAGACTGTGCAAGGATGAGCAATTGCGCCTGGATTGCGGACAAGTTGCTCACCGTCAGCTGGCCAGCGTCTCCCACTGGGTCCTACGCATTCTGGTTCGCCACTTCACAGCCATTGTCACAGCACTCACTCGTAGGTCTTCTCCTATGCTAAAAAAATGACTGCTTCATTTCGTATGTGACGGTACAGCGTCTGATGTTCCATTTGTCCTACGAGTGGTTGTGCAATCGCGGCTTGCAGGATCTCCAGTGGATCTATCTCACGAGGCTGAGGCGTTGTCGAACAAGGTGAATGCGGCGATTACGATCGATCCGTCGATAGCTGGGCTGCATGAATTGTGCCCAGCCTGCCACAGTGAAGTCCCATTGGAGGACATCACACAGGCGACGTGTCCAAGTGGCCATTCTTGGGGTGAGTGTCATTTGTTACCTCGTGCACAAAGGTCTTCTTCTCCAACGCGTTCACAGCTCGTTGTTCGGTGACTTCTTTCATTTTATCAACTTCGATGGTCAGAACTTGCATCGGCTGCAGCCGTAAAGCGCTTCTACCTGTGCCTCAAAGCTCGGCTGTGGATGAAAGCTGGCTCCCCGCCGCTGCGCGCAGCTGGGTTGTAAGGGAACTCTTAGAAGCAGTTCAACGTTGTCTTTTCTGTGGCAACAGTTTTGTGGGCATTGTGTAAGGGGGCGGAGTTTGCCCCAAGGTTCTAAGGGGGCGATACTACTTTTCTCCGCGCTAAATGAAACAGATATGCATCGATCCACGTTTTTTCGCAACCACGATAATTTATCGTCCTGATATATACTTGTTATCAATTAAAATCGTACGACATAACGAGCAGTGTCTCGTTGGCATCAGCTCATCGTTGTTGAGAGGGCTTTGTGGAAACGTCATCCCGCAGCTTTGCTCTCAGCCTTTGGAGCGCCTTGCCCAGCTGGTTCTCACCCTTTCCGTCCGGCCCTACACCCCAGAACGCGTCCTTGTCTGAGTCCTGGTGACGGCCGTCAAGAGTGAGTTCTTGTGCTATGACATTGGGGGTTAATAACGAATCGATCGCTTACCTCCACAAGTTCAGCATCCCCCGTCGAGAGAAGCTCCCGTTTCAAGTGCTCGTTCTGCGTGAACTTGTGCCAGAGCACCATGTCCATCTGTGGTTAGCGTCAGTCGCCACTCAAATGCTGTTTGCACGCATTCGAAGAAAGAAGGGGAGGACGCACCATATCGATTCTGACGCGCAGCCAGTCCGGCCGGACCTCTGGATTAAATCTGTGGGTCTCATCGAAGACGACGCGCGGACGAGGCGAGCACGTCCTGATGTGTTCCGCCAACTCAGGGCGGTGATCGAGAAACTGTGGGTGCGGACGTGAGATCGTTTGTGCGTCATCGGTGTTGCGCCACCCCCTGAGCGGACAGGCTATATATCGAGCCCATCCGCCTGGTGGGGTGTTCGCTGTTCCTCGCTCACCTTGAGTGACTGAAACAAGTGCTCGCTCGTGGGGTAACGTTTCCCTTGGTACTCGACCGGGTCAGGGGAAAAGTTGGTGAATCCATAGTACGGATCGTGGGCGTGGTAGAACAGAATGCGCTTGGGGGGTGGTATCGGGTGATCCTGCTTCTGCGTGCCCGACCCCCCCGGCGACGCAGAGTAACGCGGGGGCGGGGAGGGCGACTTCGCGCCGCCGCCCCTGACCTCCAAAGCCGTCTGGACGACCCTGAGTCCTGCCCCAGCGTCGTCATCAGACACATAGCCCCGATCGCCGAGCTTCCCCAGTGACTTCTTGACCGCGTCGATCCCACGCGACGTCAGCGGCTCGTTGGACGTAACGCGCACCGTCTGGACGATGTCGATCGTGTACGTCTGACTCTGGTTCCCAGTGGGTGAAGTTCTAGATGGGCTCTGATCGGATGCACGTTGGGGCGCAGGTAGTCGTTTTTGTAACGTGGATGGCATTTTTCAAAGGGACGATGTTCTGGATTGGCGTTGTGTTTGGTTTCGAACGAGTACGACGTATGCAGCGAACGCCGCGGGTCTGTGCTTTATAGCCTAGGACTCGTCGGAAAACGATTCAGACACGTCCATGCAACATGGTCTCGCCCGCACCGACTCCACGCTGTTGCAGTACCACGTCCTCAACGCGCGACACGTCCGAGTCGTGCCCCGTTCTCGTTGCCATTGGCGACGTTGATACGCGCATTATCATCCAGGCGGCGGTGCGATCCCCACGTGGCGACACGCATAAGGGTATACATACTACGGGTACTGTTTCCCCATACTGGACTTTCCCCTTCTCCAATGCACCCAGCGACTGTGCCCGCATCCAATCTTTGCCAGGTGAGATCAATCGATGCAACTTGCACGATCGTTTCCGTCCTTCAGCTCATATCTCCTCTTCGCCGAAATGAATTAGGTTTGTGGGATTAAACCCAAGTATGTGGGCGCTACAGGAGTCACGCATTCGTACTGTGGCAAGACCTGCGCACGGAGTGCAGTGAAAGGTCCAAGTGCCAGCGCTCCAAGGAGCTGCATTATTAATGGGTGCAAGAAACCAGAAGACCCTTTGTTTCGTGGATTCTGTTCATCGGATCACGCAAAGTATGTGCCTCGATTGTATGATGGGCCTGCGTAGGCTCATTAGTTCTAGGCTGGCCGTTAGTTCCGGTATTGTGCCAGGATGTACTCGATGCCACACTCTGCCGCAGTGCAAGGGGCAAACGTGCAACGGTTGCGCCAATATACCGCCGGATGAACTCCGCATGTGGAATATCAAACGCTCGAACACTGTTTGGAGAGAATGTGAGTCCGATGTTCTCCCGATCGAATCGCGCGATACTCATTGTCCTGATCAGTCGAACGAGAGTGGAAGAACAGATGGAAGACTGGAACAGTAGCAACGATCGACAAGTTGTTCGAGATATCATACCCATCTGATGTCGTCGCCAACAAGGAAGCGTTCCGGTCAGCATTGACATTTTATTGCCAATCCTGTGCTGAAGGTCAACCTGCAGACAGAGTCTAGAATCCGGGGGAGGAGTTCAGTTATTACGCACGTTTCACGCCTCTCAGTGCATCTGCGACATGGGCACGAAGGGCACGGTATTATGTGACTGGCGTTCCTGCGGAATCTGTAATATTGTAAAGTCCGGCTTTCAACGTGTCGCGTTTGGGGCCCCTGGTAATAAAGGAAGGTCAGTGCAATGTACTATCACCCAGCAGCGCTCACATTTGTTCACTCTTTTCAGACTCGGAGATGGCCTGTATTCTTCCACGGATCCCTCCGTGGCGGACCGGTTTGCTACCTCATGCCTGACTTCACCATATCGAGTCATGGTTGCCTGCGATGTCGTCCTGCCACAGAATACGAGCAAAAACAATTCGGTTTGTCATCTCCCACCGGTAACCTCCGTTTTCTGATGTGATATTGACAGATTCTGATGGGGGACCGAGTCGTGGTGCGGGATTCAGGAACCATTACTCCGAGATTTATCGCCATGTACAGTAAAGGCAGTTGAAGGACCAAGCCTGGACTGCCGTCGGGCCACAACCCTATACACGATGCAGATAGAGAATTAGAGCCTGCTTCGACCTGAGATCCGTTGTCTATTTATTGCAAACCTGTGCACAGTTATTAATCAATATGAACTTATGAAGGGACCAATTTAGGTACTGACTCCAATGGCCCATCGATAGCGAGTGACAATTGCCTCGTTGTGCACTGCCAGAGAACTAGGCCACGATACGCGGAGGTTTCGACCCATAAGGAACCAGATCAACATCAAGGACGCAACGTGTCTGAACGCACAAATTGGAATAGATGGAGTTTCTCAGCCACTATCAACAGAGATACGGATAGAACGGATGATTGCGTGGCGAGTAGCGGGACTGCCGAGGCACCAACCCCTGTTCAGCCTTATCGTGAACCGAATACGGATCGATAGAGATATCATCCGAGCACCTCCAAAGTGATAAGCCCGTCGCATGTCCGTCGCGCTACAAAGCTCCGAGTCGCGCCACCAACGTGGCAAACACGAGGCAGTTGGGCCTCCGAACGTCGTGCGCTCTGGCCAGCTCTGGCCGTTATAACGGAGAAGGTCAACGTGGTGGTCGCTCTTGGTCGGTGTAATTTACGATGGCTCCGAGTCTGTGCGAGGTGCGCCGTAATGTCCTTCGCTTTATGACGGTCTGGATCGAAGCGCATATGTTCAGAATTGCCACAAGAGGCCACAATTCGGCACTCACAAGTTCTGCGGCAAGACATGTGCTGCACAAGCAGCAGCCAAACCTGCGCGGTCGAAGCAGTCGCAAGCCCAGGTGGGAGTAGGTCCAAGAAACGCAGGTCGTCAGAAAGGAGCACCTGCCCCGCCAAAAGCGGTCCAACTATGCACTGTGAGTCGCAGCATCGTCGACGTCGATCAATCGCGATCAAGCGCCACTCATCTTCGATGAACGTCGATCTGTAGTACTGTGGTCAGAAGCCCAAGTTCAATAGCTTTGATTATTGCGGCAAGTCATGCGCCGCGCTGGCAAGCGTGGCGCAGACAAAGCCGCCCGCAAAGCAAGGGGTACCGACGACGAAGCAGAAGACGACGCAGCAGAAGATGACGCACTCGTCGAACGTACCTCCTAATAATGCCCCGGCTCCTTCACCCGCGAAACCCCACAAGGCACCTCGAACCAAGGTACCTGTACCTCAAGGTAACGATTCTGATAAACTTTGTATGAGACTTAGATTGACCACCTGTTGAATAGCAGATGATTCCACTGAAGAAGACGAAGAACCCGAAGAAGAGGAAGAACACGGTGGGATTTCTACAGATCTAGATGCGTATCCTTCGGACTCGGAATCCGAATTAGAGGATGAATCAAGCGTGCCGGAAGTAAGTGCACCTAAAGCAGGTGCGAAGAGTACATCAAGAGGTGGAAAACCTGGCAGTGGTGTATCAAAAATCGCTCCTGGTACATGTGCAATTCCAGGGTGTGGCCAGCTGTCTCACGTCGATAGGCATGGCGTGAAGACAATGTACTGTTCGATAAAGCACCGAGAGTGAGTGCCAACCTCTTGGTTCAAAGACACGAACCACTTATGCAGTTTCACAGAGAAGCGGTCAGCCTCGGATTAGAAGCAGCTTGCATCATGTGCCAACGATATCCGCAGAGTGCCTCGGATTATTTCTGCTCGTCTGCGTGCAGGAATCAGTCCATGACGAAGACGTGAGGCATCTAGTACCTTGTGTCGTGTATACTAGGTTTTCGGGCAGTGTAGTTACGTCGAACGCGTTGTAATGTATGAATCCCACACCCTCTCCAGCCTTTCAGGAAAAATTGTGGTCAGCAGACTCGTCGTAGCTGGTAATTCATAAGCTGAGTCGAAAGGTACCAACCAGACTTTTACTTCCGGCTAATCTTGCTTACGTCATCTCAGAAAAGTTATCCTCCCTCGTCCATCGGGAGTCGAGACGGTCGGCCAAATCCCGAATCTTTCCTTTTTACCTTGCGGCACGTCAAATGGGCCGTATACGACGCTCCCGGACTCATAAAGCACAGCGCGACATCCATCGGGCCTCTCGCACAAGGGTATGCGCTCTAATCACCCATCAAAATACCTGAATACGAATCGTTCCTCAGGCCCGCACAAAAGATCTTGATCAGATACAGCTGATCGACCTTGATCCAAAAGTGAGTCGTCCAATCCAAACTCCAGCGCCGTCCCCGCGCTCTCTGCTGTGCGGCGCAGATGGCAGGTACCCAGTCGCAGATTAACTGTGACCGAGGACGTTCCTCCACTTTCTGATTTTACGGCCCTCCGTCGATGACGGTGGTGGTGTCGAACATTTGACTGACGAGCTGACGCCCCCTTTCCCCTGCACCCACCCCCACCCGCTCGGTTGGTAGAACCGTGCTGTACTGGAGGCACAGCCGCTCGATTTCGACAAACCGGGTCTGGCCCAGCACTATTGTGTCGAATGTGCCAAGTACGTCTTTCCATCACCCGTCTATTTTAAGACCACTTCACTTTCTCCATCACCCGCTCATCCCGTGCTTGTCTTGGATTCCAGGTACTACGAAACGGACACCGCACTACGTTCGCACTGGAAAAGTAAAGTACACAAAAAGCGTTGTCGTGCACTCAAGGAACCTGCATACACCATCGAGGAATCTGAACGTGCTGCCGGGCTGGGGAGAGAGAGGAAACGGCCCTCGTCCACGACGAGCACGTGGATGCCTGGCACTGCCTCCACTGCCACACCAGCAGTCACCACAGCTCCTGCGTAGCATTCCATGTGTTTTGGTCATTGTTGCTTGTACGATCTGTGTCGTACGACTCATGTATCACTTGCTCGCTATGGTTGGCTTCCATTGCCACAGGAAGGTTGCATTTCCGATGAGCTGAGGACACGTTGAGAGAAAGGGGATTTAAAGGAGAGGATCATCGTACACCCTCGCTCCAGCCTGGGTGCGTGCAGGTGGCCATGCTGAAAGCGTGCAAGGAAAATTCTACCATTTGGCAGCCATTGTAAATTACAAGTAGTCGTGCATGCACTACCATACATTAATGATTTCCATACCAGTAGATCGTCACAAGCGTACCCAGCCAGACCCGCGAGTCAGTCCACATAAATTAAGGAGAAAAAACAAACCCCATATCTATCATTACTCGACCCCAATAAAAGACAAATAGTCCCAACTTACTCACAGCAAAGCAAGAAAAAGAGTGTGGTGAAACCAAGGTTTATCCGCCAGAGTTAACAGAGTAATTCGTCGCCCTATCGCCCTCAGTACCTCTCTCCGAATACGCGTCGTCGTCTGACCGTCCGTCCAACGGCGCCGTCGAGTAAATTCGTACCGTGCCGTCATGACTTCCCGTCGCAAGCATCATGGGGTCGTCTGTTGCGTAGTTCCAGCCAATGCACGTTAGGTCTCCGACGCTGGAAGTGCTCTGAGGTCGTATGCAATGCAAGAGGGCTGCTGTCTCTCGATCCCAGATGTGTATATCGCCCGCTGAGATGGACGACGATAAGCAACCACGACGAGCGAGCATAAACAGGGAAGGAATAGCGACCTTTCCCAGCACAAAGAACAAACTGATCGTCTTTACCACCGAAATGACATGGACCTGCAATGTCGACGGGGCCTTTGAGAGCGAACGTGTGCTTCAAATTTAGTCGAGATGTCTGCGCGTACTCGGCGCGATCTCTGTCTCGCACGATTTCAAGCTTCCATAATTGAGGAGCAGCCTGAGACGAAGTAGAGTTAGTGCATGTACCAATCTAGTCCACGAGTACTTACTTTCTCAGGAGATATTAGTACAGCCGACGTTTTCCTTGCCATAGCGATATCGCGGACATCGTTTGCAAACGGCGTTTGGCTTTGGAGATATTAATTTCAAATAAGCAACGTGTAAGCCGCATCACCCACCTTTCCCTCGTCCTAGTCTGCATATTGTACACTGGCACATTCCTTGATTAATCATATAAATCCAGTGCACCAGTGTGATACACACCTATAATACGCTTCTCAACTCTAGTATGTCGGCTGGGTTGTGGCCCGGAAGGCGGTGTTATCGAAGGCCCCACGCCAACCAATCGGGAGCAGTCAGGCGTCACAGCCACGTTGGTCAACCGGACTTGTCCGAGGTGGTAAGTATCCAAAACTTTTCCGTGGAGATCCTGAGGACATAACGAGGGACAGACAATACGTTAACAAAGACACACACTCTCGCTAAAACGAGGGTACATACCAGTTTCACAACTTCACTGCCCTCGACGGATAAGAAGGCTATCGATGGTTGTCAATACCGGGCTAATCTATCGGCAGTAGATGTTTTACCATCCCCTGTAGGGAGCCATATGATAGATTGAACCGTGTTTTGGCGATCTATCGTTTTTTTACACACACCGTCCTATCCAATTTGTCAGGATCGCTGTCAATCGTGAGGTAAATGGTCTTACCTCCGACCACACCTTGACCGCGCGGGTGAGTCGAGTGAGGAGTATCCTACTGTTCGGAGACCTATTGAAGGACTGAGCCTGACAACAACAAGAGCAGAAAACCGGAACCTTACCAGGCGACTTGACCAATGAATCCTCGAACATGCACGAGCATGCGGTGGGTAGTAAAGCTTTCCTAAACCCTGGATTAGCCTTGATGCGAGAGCATTCCATGAGGTAACTCACCCCGACACGGAATATGACTGACGTCCTGTCCCAACTGACTGCAGTGTGAGAGCGCTGTGGACCTAATGACAGATATAAATCACCTTGAAGTCGCCAAGTACCGTCCATTCGGAGAGAATTGAAGGTGTCGAACAAGTGCCTGGTGAGCGGCCATCTCTTGCGATGTTTCCAGTACCTTCAACTTGTCAATGGCGCTGGTCACCCGTACTCCACGCAATGACGTTCCATCCGGGAACCGACCTGGCGACATTGGCAAGGCCGCTGATCCAGGGACCGCTGATCCGAAGACTATCGGAGTATCGAACGAAGAGTTTCTGCGCGGGGACATGGGTCGAGCAGTGGACTGAAGCATGATTACAGAGCGGATCGCGTTCACGAACCGCTGACGAGCGTCAGAATGACGCGTTTCTGTAGTCTCATCCGTCCGTCCTTCAGTGCTGGACGCTGGATTCTCGGTGGTGATTGAGCAAACTGAGAGGGCAGCCGCGGGTTTGGGCGCAAACGCAGCAGGCTCCTGATGATACACTGGAGGCCGAGGAGGGGCACGGGCACGAGTGCGAGGCTGAGCAGGCTCTACGATTGGGAGTAACTCCTTAGGTTGTTTGGGCTTGATGATCCATTTTGTGAGACGTCTCAAGTACCCTCGTGCAGCAGCGATACGCATACTGCACCACCGCAGGGAGATCCGGCTAGTTCGCGCAATACGAGTGTTCGCCAGACGATTGGTCGCTTCCAAAATCACCTCCTCGAGCCACTTTTGACCTTTGTGTTGGACAAATATCCATCGTTCTGATGCAAACCAGGCAGACACAGCAGCAAGTCCAAACGATGTAACAGCCTATCATCAAAAGTAAGAAACTGGAGTAGGGAACAGTCAAGGGGGTAGACTCGCCGTTAGAACGGTGATTATCGTCGAGGTTACGCGCCCCTGATGAAAACACCTGATCATGAGCGTATGTATGACGACAGTGGAGTAGGTCTGCGTACCTGTCCAGATGAATATGTGAAAAGCATGAGCCCAGCGGAGAAGCAGGCGACGGACATCACTAGGAAGACCAGTGGAGACCGTTTGATCCAGATGAGAACCCACCACGGAACCCTATGCCCAGGAGAGCGACTCAATGATGTCAAAAAGGATGACGCTCAGAAGCCCAGAAAAGAACCTACTACATAGCCTGCTTCCAAGTTAATCCAAGGAGACTGTTCACTGCAGCCGCAATGCTGAACACCAGCGATGAAAACCAGAAAGCATTCACGGAATCCGCCAACACATTGCCAGTGGAACTGTATGAAAACTGTAACGTAGTTGCGGTGACCGCAGAGAAGAATGTCGCCACAGTCGACAAATTCAATAAATTTGACGCAGCATGCTGCTGATGGAACCTGATTGTTGGGACACCTGTGTAGCATATCAGTGCACTGCTTTCCCATGACGCCTCCACACTCACCGATCTCGATGAACATAGACAACGTCCCCGTAATGTTGTCAATGTGATCGCCGATCTCAGTGGTGAGGTCGTGCACGTAGCGTTGTACTGCTGGTGAGCGAAATTGGGCTGGATAAAGAGATCATGTCAGTTTCGATGCACAGGAAGAAGTTTATATGCCAGCGCTGACTCTTGTACTCAGCCAGACACGACGCCCAATACTAGACACAGAGGTGTCAAAGTTACATGAGTGGACTCAATGAAAGTCGACATACTTTCAAGTCAGCCTCAAAGCCCCGCATGGATTGGTTGACAGCCTCATCAGTGAACTCTGGGAACTCGTTGAGACAATTGAGAAAGGTCACAACGTCCTTCGAAAAACTTTCAAACTGGGCCGGAAGTGTATCAGGTTCCAGATTGTCCTCCAAGACGAGTTTCACCACGGGGGCATGGTGGCCACGCCAAGGAGCCCGTCGCTGTCGGTGCATGAAATTTGGATTTGGAAGAGCCTCACGGGGTTGCCGTGAAATTTTGCGAGGATATAGGTTCGCAGCGTTTTCTCGGAACAGGAACAAAATCTTTGTCAACCGTTCGCGTAACTTGAACGCGGAGGAGAGAATCCCAACCGAGCTCCCCAGCTGGCGGGCGGCATTCGCGAAACCGCGGAGCTGACTACGGATGAGAGACAGAAGGTGATAACACCAGACGTGTCACACACCTCTTTGTCGAGATTCTCTATCCGTCTAGAAGAGGTCAAGTCATTGACATGGCCATCGTATCCAACTGAAGAACGTACCTTTCGAACCTGAAAAACAGCTCCGCACCAGCATTCGATAGCTTCTCATCGAGAGAAGTCGCTGCGAAGAGCTCATCAGGCACGTTGTCCGTTGCAGACACCACCGCGACTCACGCAAGTCCTCTTCTAGCATCGGCGGCGAGGTAACATCTGGGGGGATCAGTCAACGCGCGAAACCGCCATGAGTGAGAAAGAGAACGAACCGGCCTCGACCACGTTGTCGCCGCTCAGCTCGGAGAGCATATCGATCAAGCTGAGTATCGTTTGCTTCCGCTTCAAAGGATCACTAGACTCCATCCGAGCATAGGGACTGTGGACAGATATGCCTGGGCTCCCCTCAGGAAAGCCACGAGCGGCATGAGGGCTGCCTATCGGCCTGGCTTGAGCTCCTCTAGAGCGAGACCGAGACCGAGGGATGTTTTTCACCGTACCTCGTAGCATCTTGATAACGGTTGTAGGGAGCGAGCCTGGGGCAACTCTGGAGGAGGACAGAGAAGTTCGCACAAAGGATGGAGCCTATAAGGTGGGAATCAAGGGAGGCGGACGAAGAAGTGGTTCCGGCTTTGAAATGCAAACAGAGCTTCGAGTGTTCTGGCCATGCAGCTCGCGCAGTGGACGAAAACGCGAGATTCATTCCTCCGCTTTTCTCGTTCGGCACATGCCACTTAGCGATACGAAACGCAATCGGGACACTCAGCGAACTGAGCCAGCGCGTAATTGCCTTGAGGACGCATGGCGAAATGAGCGACCCTGAGTGCAGGCTGACTTTGGAAAGAACGCACTCAACAATAGTTAATTAAAATCTATCTCGGTCCAGGATACTCCACGCCCGTCTGCGGAATACATAAAGACAAGCAATAGGGGGCCATGGCTTTTTTGTCGACAGCTGGCCAGATTGGTGGCGACGTAAAAGTGAAGTGACGGCTTGGGCATGGATCTGACGTGCTGATACAACGTGTTAAGAAGCGCGTGAAATCACGAGAGCGGTCATGATAGACTGCCATCGTCTTCGCAACCAAAAGCAGCGAAAAATCGCGATTCATGGAGATGCGATGCCGCGCAGTCCGGCGTGTTAAAAACTTTGACGGGGACGTACTGTGAACGTGGCGGAGGAGAAGGATGGAGGAGATTGAGAAGCGGAGGATAAGAGGAGTTGTGCGTAAGCCTGGGTGGGTAAATGATCGCGCTGACGAGAGACGCTTATCCAAAGATATGACCGATCGCAGGGGACGCCATGGGGGACTGGGAGGTAGACGAAGCGCTGCAGGCAGGACTTCTCAGAGTTGCGGTCTGAGAAGTCCTGCTGGACCTTTACTCGTGGAGTAGAAAGATAAGGGTGACTCACTGCGGCTGAACACTGGACTGGGCTGCCACGGTGATGTCCCATGGCCTGGGCAGAAATGAATGAACCCAGGATGGTCCACACCAACGTGGACTGGACGTAAACCTAAAGATTACAGTTCGAGCAGTAGTTAAGTACTACCTGCCAAGGTACAGGGTTTCAATTAGGAAAAGTCAAGCGCAACTTGAACTACCGCCGTCCTCGACAACCAGTTCGTTTGCACTGCAACCATGAATTAGGATGCGTATCCTATCCTGGAACATTGTGAGTCTTCACCAAACGCCCGAGTTCCGTGCTTACGACCGTCGCAGAACGGCATTCGCACCCTTCCCCAGTACCACCCGTACGTGTCCGGTTCCATCTCGCCTGCCATCACTGCCCCTCAGATTTCTCTAGATGGAGCACATTCAAATCCTTTCACGAGATTCTTCTTCACCTTCAAGCAGACATAATATGCTTTCAAGGTGTGTCGTTCAGGCCCTTTTTCATTTTCCCGGCTTCGTCCCCGCCCCGCGAGCCGACTCATCTCACCCCATCCTAGAAATGAAATATTCTCGGGGCGGTCTTGACAGAAACCTCGCCGTCCCCGATCCCTTTCACGCCTTTTTTTCCTTCCCCGCCAGCAAGGGTGGTTATAGCGGCGTCGCGGTGTACACAGACACTCGAACGGTCACACCTCTCAAAGCGGAAGAGGGTCTCTCAGGGACTATCCAGCCAAAAGTACCGCTTACCACGGATGAACGCATATCACATTCATATCCCTCTGCTCACGAAATGGAACTGATGCCAGATGACCACCACAATATGCTTTCCGATCTCGTTGCGCTCGATGTGGAAGGACGAGCCCTCGTGCTCGACTTTGGTCTTTTCGTCCTTGTCAACGTTTATTGCCCTAACGAAACGTCTGATGCCCGTCTCCCGTTCAAGATGAACTATCACTTTATGCTCCAAGAACGCGTCAATACACTCATCGGTGAAGGACGGGAGGTTATCGTAGTCGGTGACATAAACATCTGCGCTGCTCCACTCGACCACTGCGACGGCCATCTCGCCAGCAACGCGGCAACGTTTCATGATCATCCCGCACGAGCTTGGTTCCACAACTGGCTTACTCCAAATGGATGCATGACTGATGTAGTGCGGTCATTTTGGCCAGGCAGAAACGGGATGTACACATGTAAGACGCGCTTTTTTCCTCTCTTTCTCTTCGCCATTCTTTATCGATCTCCTTTTCTGATGCAACTGCACAGGCTGGAACACCAAGATTTCTGCGCGGGAGACGAATTATGGGACTCGCGTTGATTACATTCTCGTTACAAAGGGCATCCTGCCATGGATCAAACATGGGGATATCCAACCCTGGCTCAAGGGCTCTGACCATTGTCCCATATTCATCGATCTCCACGACGAAATTACCACCTCGACTGGCCAAAAGCTGTCTCTCCAGCAAGTAATGCCGATAGACGGAGGACGGGCCGAACCCCCTCGGCTCGCGGCGCGACGCTGGGATGAGTTCTCCGGCAAGCAGACGTTATTATCCTCATTTTTCGCCAAGGGGGGAAAGATGACAGCAGCAACAGCAGCAAGCGATACGACGCAAGATTCGCAACCGCCGGGATCGGCATCTCCGTGCTCATCGCAAGCGCCGGCTATCTTATCCATTGACGCCGCTCTCCTGGTGTCCGAGGCTGTGCCGCCGGAGCTCGCTCAGGTTCAGGATCCAGACTCTACTTCGGAATCTCTTCCATTCTTAACGACCACGACCGGACCTATTTCCCTATCGCCAACCCCCACGCCTTCGCCCTCGGAGAGCAGTGGCGACCCCGATACGAAACGCGTTGCGCCCCTGAAACGCAGGTCGACGGATCCGCCAACAGCAGCAGTCGCGTTGAAACCGAGCAAGAAGCAAAAGCAGGATAAAGGCAAGCACCCAGGCTCAGATGTCGGATCTGGATCTGGACAACGCACCCTTGCCGCGTTCTTTGCTCCCCAGCCCCCCCAGTCCCAACCACCCTCCCAATTACCACCTCAGTCCAAATCTCAGCGGCAGCCCCCATCGGCGTCGCAGACAGAATGGAACGCACCCAGGCATCCGCCCCTGCTTTCCTCGGACGGCGATCTTGCCACGGACTATCAGCTTGCGCTCCGCCTCGCCTCCTCGCAGGAAGCGGAGCCGCTACTTCTGATATCTTCCACTGGAAACGGATCATCCTCCAACAGCAAAGCAGCCTGGTCCCAGCTCATGGCGCCGATCCAACCCCCAAAATGCACAGTCCACGGCGAGCCGGCCAAACAGTACACTGTGAATAAGCCAGGGCCAAATAAGGGGAAAACGTTCTTCGTCTGTTCTCGGTACGTTATCGTTATTCGCCTCCTCGGGGATTCAGTCGCGTCATTGACTAATGCTTAATCTGATTTGTTCCCGGATCTCATATTTTCCGGTCCGGTCCGATCACCTAAATGGCGGACACGTATGTAGCCCCGTTGGACCTGGTTATGACAAGGGCAAAGGGGAGCGGCTTCGCGAGGAGGTGGACTACAAATATCGCTGCAGCTTTTTCATGTGGTCTGCCAATGTCAGACGTGAAGCTCTCAAGAAAAATGAGGGGACACTGCTGTAGCCGACCATGACGTTTACATGATTGCGTCTTCATCACTCGTTATCGCGTCAAGCCCTGCACCACGCACGCTGCATCCTTGTATTCGCGTAACATAATTGAGTCGCTGCAAGAACATGTATCTTCCCGAGCCTGAGCCTGAGGTCGTCGGATGCCACGATTGCAAATAAACGACCCTCGAGCACGAGGAGAGATAGAAATCAATCAACGACATACGTGATATCGCGAGAAATGGCTGTGGTTGTATCAGCTCGCGCCGCGGACTTGCTTCTTGGCCGGGCCAACGGTGGTGTTGTTGACCTGCAAATGGGTGTGGAGTTAGGAGCGAACCAGGTCTACATGGCGTGATTCATTCTCACCTTTGTCGCGAACCGCAATGATGTCAATGACTCGTTCAGGTGTGCGGCAAGCGGGGAGACGTTCAAGATCATCTTTGCAAAACACCGGTCATGAACAACACAGGATCGGGCACCAACAAGATAACACAAAACGGTGAACATACCAGCGTTTTCGAGTGCCCGCTCAATGAATGTTGCAAAAGGTAAGTGAGCTACCCATGGCAAAGAATCGGAGAGGAACGGAGGCACAGCAACACAGGTTGGCGAAGATCCCCAAACGATCAACAATCAAAAATAAGAGAGGAAGTCGCGAGAGAACACGCATGGATGATCGGCCCACCTTCGAATTCCTGTACGGAATGTGTTTCTCCGCTTTCTCCCCCTTTTCGCCTAACGCGGCGATGACGTCTCCCAGTGCGCTCAAGCTGCGATTGATGTTCTGCGTCTCTTTCAAACGTTCCTTGTGTCCTGCGGCGCCGCTGGAGTTTAAGCGTTCACTTCCTGCTAGATCGACGAGGTTGAGGCTCCCCTCACACCGCTCCCCCGTGTGTTCATTGCACCCTGAAATCCGAAGCGTAAAGACTGAATGCGACCGCGATGAACGTTCGTTCATAAGCGTTGCTGCCACGGTACGCCGTGAATTCGCTAGTCGCAGGATCGCCGAGACTTCACGGGGCGTGCGCAGTGGCATCACATTGACGTCAGTTACTCGCGTACTTGCGCTCGTCGCGGTCTTTTCATGTTTAATCTCGTGCTTCTTCTTGTCAAACTCGCCTTTCCCAAGCAGGTCGTTGATCGTCTCATTGTACTGCGTTATTTTCCGGTTAGTGACAGTCGAAGGGACTGCAAACGGGGGACATTCACAATTTCCAAGAATTGACCCTCCATGCTGTACTCCCAGCCTTGGCTCTTTAGTGCATCTGCCGCTCTGAATACTTCATTGACAGCACGGGGTATCATTCCCACCGTAGCTTCGGTCTACAGAGACTTGTTTAACAAGCGGACGTGTGGCCCGGGATGGACTTACAGAGCCACCCTCCATGGTGAAGGACTTGCCAGAACCTGTCTGGCCATATGCAAAGATACAAACGTTGTATCCATCAACGCAACTCTGTGCGAGGAGTGAGATCTCCTCGAAGACGTCGCCTTGCGTAGACTCGGGTTCGAACACCTGTGCCCAACTATGAATGGTAAATTTTGGAACGGAAACAAATCCTTACACGATCAAATGAGAAGGGATAGACTTCCTTTCGTTCTTGACCCATTGCACTCGAACTTGAGGAAGTGAGGACAATTTCTTTGTGGTCTCTCCTGTCAGGAAACGTGATATCTGCTACGAGAGCTTTTGCGGGATCCTCCGGGTTTGGAATACCATTCGAGGAGGGCCCAGAACGTGTTCCACCGGTAGGCGGGGAAGCAAGCTCGTGAGGGAGGACCGGGCGGACGCGACAAAAAACGCGAATGTTTCCCTTGAGCTCTTGGACCATATTGTGCAGCTTCCGGCGGACCATCTCTGCCTGCCTCGCCTCTTGCTCGAGCAACGCTATTCGCCTCAGGGCAGACTGGTGGTCGAGATCCTGCTGTGAGGCTGTCGATGTTACGGTATCGAGTTGTGCCTGCAACGCGTTCCTTTCTGTCTGGAGCGCGTTCATCTGTGCGTTGAGCGTTATCTGCGCTGCTGACTGATTGGAGACCATGGACTTGAGCGATGCGATGCTCGCTCGCTCTTTGTCGAGGTCCTCCTTTGCGACTCGGAGGTCCTCTGAAAGCTGCCTGATCTCGTTTGCGCGTTTCTGGAGCTGCATCTCAAACTCCGATATTTCCTTTGCATGCTTGAGGCGAAGTTTCTCGAGTTCCTCGGTGGAGTCGACGAGCTGACGCCGCTTATCTAGTTCTGCTTCCCTAGATGAAGCAAGCTCATGGTAAAGTGCGCGGTGGTCTGCTTGGATCTCTGCCACCCTGGCGCGTTCAGCATCCATTTGCTGGGCGATACGGAGGGCATTGGCTGTCTGTGCACTCTCGATGGATGTGACTTGATTCTGGAGATCTCGGAGGGTGTCCGTGGTGCGCACGGAACCAGAGGCGACGCGCCCCCTGGACCTGATGGCCGCGGTGGAGGGCTTTGGGGGCGCGCTGGTCGCACGGGTGGTGCGACGCGGTACGGTGAGCCTGGGAGGGTCTGGTTTCGTAAGTCCGGGGAGCGGTCGGGGTTTGTTTCGCGAGGCGGGTTGGGGATGGGAGCTTGCATTGGTGCCGATGGCGGGGAGTTTCCTGGGCTGGTCGAGCGCTTCGTCGTCAAGGTCATCGTCGATGGGTGGCAGCTTGCGTTTGGTCATTCTCGGTGCCGGTGTTGACGTGCAGACGGGCGGTGGTTCTGGCCAAGACCCGCTGAGCATTTCTAGCACAACACAAAAATTACAAACCACCGCGACGCGCTACGTCACGTGAGCGTTCATCGTCTTGTCTTAGATAAGCAACAAAGATCACGTGATTCATACTAGGAAGCCAAACTCAAATTGAATGAAATGGCGAGTAAACAGCTGGACGATGGCGACGCTCAGCAGACGCGTTCCTCGTGCCGTGCTACAGACTAGACCAGCAGAACTGAGAGGTTATGCATCCCCATCTGGTTTCAAGCGCAAGACCGGCATCCGCGACGGCGAAGGCGCAACAGACGTCCCCGGCGAACAACCAACAGGCAGGCGGAGGAGGGACACGGTACGTCCATCGTCTCACAATTCTATCATCTCGCTCACAATCGTTTTGTAGGCTTTCCTTCCGATGCCAACTTCCCAGTTGACCCACCCGCTTTTTCAACCAGACCACCTCAGTCGGCTCACACTCCAGCCCTTCCATCCAGTAAGAATGTCTTTGCTCTCTTCTCATGTCTTTGCTTCTCTGCGTCCTTACGCCCCTCCTCTCTACTTCATCCCGCTAGGAAACAATTACGCCTGCAGTCGTCTCTCAAGCACTCAAGTTCCCTCACAATGTCAAGGACCCCTTCCGGATATTTGGTCTGCCTCGCAATCTATTAGTCGAGGTCAGTTAGCATCTCGATGCGTGTGTTGTAGGCAACCACTCAACGGTCTCCCTCAGTTCCGAATTCTTTCCGCCCCATGTTCTGTAGTACGCGACGTCACTATAGATGTCGTAAATAGACTCGACATCGCCAGTCAGGCATCGAGTGCCAACCATCGTCTTGTTTTCAGTATGTCAAAATATCTTTTACCGTACATCATCTTGACATTCCGTCAGCTGGTGCGACGGGATGCGGGAAGAGTGTCTTGTTACTCCAGGCTTTGCAGTACTGTCATACACGCGATTGGATCGTTTTTTATTTCCCCCGAGGTGCGTTATCCCCATCGACCCAGATTGTTCCCTGTTGCTCATCCTTCTACAGCTATAAATCTCGTGAATTCGACAACGACATATGCTTACGACCCCCGTACACGCTTGTATCAACAGGCCACTTTCGCGTTCCAAACTCTACAACGCTTTTTGACCGTAAACAGTGACCGACTAGAGCAGCTAAAGACAACGGTGGACGTCGAGCTAGAACGCAGAGCTACGATCCCAGCGGGGACCCTGCTTTCTGACCTTGTGAGAGCAGGTATCAAGGAACGAGCCTTGGCGCCAACCATTTTGATGGCTGTAATGGAGGAACTACAAAAGCAGACTGAGTAAGCGCTCACTTGCATGCATATCTCCTGACCCGACTGATTCTCGTACTTCTGATAGATTCCCCGTCCTGTTGGCTATTGATGATTTCCAGGCAATTTATTGCAAGACCAAGTACCGGGACGCTCACTTCTCCGCCATCAAGCCCTACCATCTCTCCATGCCACGTCTGCTTCTCGAATTCGCAAGTGGACAACGACAATTCGTATGTTTTTTTTGCCCTCTATATTCTGTTAGTATGAACGTCGTTGATTCCTGTAGGCGCGCGGTGCGGTTCTCGGAGCCGTCTCGACGACAAACGTTGAGTTCCGACTCCCCCTCGAACTCGCCGAGGCCCTCGGCATCCCCCCTGTCTCGGACGGTGGGCCTTACGTAAAACGCTCTTCCACTCTGCAGTCTTACACCAATGGTCTGGAACGCGTGGTTGTCCCGGATGCCTTGACCGTCCAAGAAGCGATGGAAGTCTTTGACCTGTGGAGTAAAGACAACGCGATTCCTTCTGGTACGTCCTCGTCCTCTCTGACGTTTATGATGCTGATGTGTGTGTGTACAGCACCGACTGACGAGTTGTGCTTGTCGAAATATAGTGAGTCATGTGGAAATGCGAGGGATTTTGTGTGGAAAGGACTCTTGGCGTCGCTGTCGACGTGAATGCGGCTTGTTGGGCTGGATGCATTAATGGTACTTAATAGACTAGTGTAGCAGAGAAGGGTGTATATTCCCTTTCGCCTCTGGGGCTGTGAAGATTGACAGACTGATGTGGCCCGAGGTGATCATGTACCCTAGTAGTTTGGCTAGGACTACTCATACTGTTGGGTAAGTTACACTAGTGGCCAGTGGAAATGCTGTCAGTCCCCGACTCCGAGGGTTTTGTCAGCAAGATACGTCAAAATTCCCTGCAAACGGGACCGCGCGAACCTTTATCTAGTTTTGTCGAATTGATTCCCCGACTCCCATGACTGACCCGAGCCACCGAGCGCAGGCACGAAGTGCCGAAGCAAG
>JBBPNP010000099.1:0-74571 GCA_038090955.1 Xerocomellus intermedius
CCCTCGTCGTCTCCCGCCCCGCCCCCGCCCCCTTCTCCTCCTCCCTCCCGACCCCCACCCTTCGCTGTCCCACGCCCCCTCCCCAGGTCCCGTTCCTGTCCCGTGCTCAACCCCGCATCAGTCTTCCCGTCACCTCGATTCCCGCGCCTGACCGCACCCCGTCTTCCCACCTCCCCCGCATACCAACATGGCCACTGGCCCATCAGGATCGATGGCCCTCCCTCTCGCTGACACTCAGCCTTCCTCCGACCCTTCATGGGAGGGCGACAGGATGTCTGTCTTCCTTTATATCTCTTCCCATCTCCTCCCCAACTCACCCTGCCTTCCCCACCCCAGGTTCAACATATACATATACGATTACTGCAACAAACGTGGCTTTCGCAAAACCGCTCGCGAGCTGCTCGCAGAAGCCGAGATACCACCCGACTCTGCCCCCCCAATCAACGCCAAACAGGGTCTCTTGTTCGAGTCCGTCCCATCCTTTTCTTGCCGTTTCACCCCACTGAACTCATCTCAGGTGGTGGAGTGTCTTTTGGGTCCTTTTCACTGCCAAAAGCAACGGCGCAGGAACGGAGGATGCTATGGTCTACACCCAGGTATGTACACCGACTGTCGTCCTACCTCTTCTCCCCACCAACGTGGACCATCCCCCGCGCCAGCACCAAATGCACCAGGCT
The DNA here is from genome assembly GCA_038090955.1 of Xerocomellus intermedius. Taxonomy (NCBI): domain Eukaryota; kingdom Fungi; phylum Basidiomycota; class Agaricomycetes; order Boletales; family Boletaceae; genus Xerocomellus; species Xerocomellus intermedius. The sequence goes on from JBBPNP010000099.1 coordinate 678, forward strand.
AACCTCAGGCAGGGTTCGAGACCTCTCAACCACCAAATCCCCCAAGTCAACCGCTTGATAAATGGTACGCAGAAACCACAAAACTGGATCCAACACGACGCGCAACTCCCTAATGGTCCCGATTCCTCTTCTGCATTAGGTAACCCTGCTCAGATGCAATTCCCGATGGTCGGCGCTGGCCCTCAACCAAACGGCATCCCTATACCATCGACCGGTTCTGCCCCGGCAGGTGCAAACACCGCTCCTCTACAAAACTTTTCTGCCCTCATGCCGGGCCAGCGTCCAGGCGCTCCCCAACATCGTGGTCCAAACGGCATCAATCCGTACCAATCTCCAACCATTGCCCACTCCCCACAGAACCAAGGCGGTAACCCTGGTCCGAACCCACAGAATCCGATGAATCAGCTTGGTCCGTCGCCCCGCATGGCTCATATGGTTCGGGCAGGCATGCTTCCGCCAAATGCAAATATGGGCTCGGGTCCGCCCACACAGACACCGCCATTTTCGCAGCTCGCTAGATCTCCTAGCCGACCTGGCACCCCGGGACAAGTGATGCAACGCAGTCCATCCCTGATGGACCGTCAGACGCCCGTCAACCCTCATGAAGGCAATCTCAATGCCGAACTCAGTCGTCTCCCAACCGCCGTGCTAACTAGCATCAGGCAGGAGTTGGGCGTCCACGACAAGGAACTGCAGTCGCTTACGTTTGAAGAAAAGGTCATTTCATATTCATTCGAAGCCTTGGCTCCGCTATTGACGTGAGTTTTTAGACTCGTATGGTCAGCATTGCTCGGCAGCGAGGCGCGAATCCAGGCGTGAGGAAACCTGGTCCGGGAGGACCCCAAGGTCCTGCAGGTCCTTCAAACGTCGTCCCAGGCATGCAACTCCCCGGTCAGCGTCCGCCACAGCCAACCCAACAACAAGCGCCCGGGCAACAGCCACAACAGCCACAACCTCCCCAACAACAGCCGCAGCAGCCCCGAGTGGTGAAGCGCAATAGCACATCGCCAGGAGAAGAAGTACATTTTTTGTCTTCCTTCGTGTTCGTCGATCTAATGGTCCAATGTCATATCAAAACAGCACGGACAACTGCCCAATAGCGAGAATTCGCCCCCGGATAGGAAACGCGTACGGCGGTCTCCTGTCAGCATGGATCAAGTGCCCCCTGTTGGATACCCTCATCAGCCGCAGCAGATGATGAATGGTGGCATGATGCGACCAGGACTAGGACCTATGTCTGGCGGTCCCATGAATAACTTCCAGCCACACGGTCCCCCGGGAATGGCCAACCCTGGCATGGGTATACCAATGGGCGCTCCACAAATACCCGGGAACGCGATGAGTCCTGGAATGGGAGGTCCACGAGCACCAAACATGATGGGGGTCAGTCCGAGTCGTGTCTTTTTGTCTCTCCGTATTGAGGATCGCACCCTACAGCAACTGCAGTATCACCAAGGCGTTCACGCGGTCACAAAGGGCCTTGCTATGGCGAATCTGCCAGGAGGCGGAGCGGGAACTCCTACTCCGGGTGAATCTTCTTTCAACCCGGGCCAAGGACAACCGTCTTACCCTGGTCCACAAAACCGTTTGGGACAAAACAAATCCATGGGGATGATGCCACCACCTTCACCAGCCGGCGGTCCCCCGAAGGAGCAACCCAAGGATGTGAACAAACAGCCTGGCCCGAATGGCGCTGAGGGTTCGCCACGAAACCAGCAGCCACCAAATCCCGCAGCGGGCGGACAAGGGCCGCCGAATCCGAGTGGCAGTGCGCAAGTCAGCACGGCGCCACCAACGCCGAGCGCGACGAGCTCGAGCATGACTGCGCCTTCACCGTCTGCTGTCGTCAATGGCACGCCAACGATCAACCCAGCGACGCAACCGACGACGTCGCTGCCTGAAGTCCCTGCAAGCTTCCTTACGAACGAGTTTATGCAATCCGTGGCCAACACGTTGGACGATTTCGATACGCAAGCGCTGTTTAGGCCCGAGGATACGGGTATCAACTTTGAACAAGATTTCCGCGAGTGGTTTAATCCAGACGATCTAGATATGAAGTGAACGGGGCGAGAGTGAGAGAGAAGAGAAAAGGGAATCGGAAGGAAGACAGAAGGGTGAAAAAAAAGGTTACTGTATGAGGGGAGAGGCCGTCGCGATACCGATCGATCGTTGGCATTTTTGGGACCATCACCGTCAGTCCTTTTCCCCCCTTCTTCTGTTTGCTTGTTTTACGTTTGTGTTGTTTTTTCCTCTTTGCCTTGCTCCATCTATTGTGCATCTGAGTTATGATGTACATACGTACCTCCAATTCCCCTTGGCTTCGTCGTGTGCTTGTTTACTTTGTCTTTCATCAGCCCACCCCACGGAATCTTGTTCTTCGTATCTCCCCTGTTTGTTTTTCTTACACTATTTATGGTCAACAAAAGCTGTCTTGCATCCCCGCTGTCGACGATGCGTCTTGGCAACTACTGTCACCCCTCTATTTCCCCTCTTAGATACGTTATTTTTTTCTGCCCGTCGTTTGATAGCGTGTTGGTGTCGCGTTGGTGCGCCTCTTTGCCTTGTCCTTTTCTCTTCGTGTCTCCCCCCCGTTTTGCCTTTTTTTTTGTGTGTGTGATGCTTGTTTTGCTTGCTTGGCAGGTCGTCTAATCTGCGTTGTACGAGTATACGAATAATACCTATGATATCTTTTTTCCATCTTTTACTCTACCGGTGAGTCTCGAGGACAGGGTTCGGAACGCATGAACAAGAGGAACCCCGTGAACGAGAGGCCTCGGATTCGAGATGGACATTTTTTTCTGGCAAGCATGCTACATGATATAAGCGACGGACAGGGAGACCCAATAAAGCGACTATAAGTTATCAACTCATAAAGAGGTGAGCAGCGGATACAGGAGAGGGCAGTCGAACGAAATGAAACGATTCGTTAAAAAGGAACGAATAATGAGGGGCAAAACGAAAGCAAACAGAAAACGAAAAAGGGCAAGGTAAAGCAAAGAAAAATGGGATGCAAGTAAAGAACGAAAGAGGACCGACGGGTATCACGACATGCGCGCGCTCTGCGGCAGCAGATTCACGTTCATGTTCACGCTCGATACGGTGGGCAGGTTCGAGACGACCGTGCGGAATTGGGTTTCGGTCAATTTTCGACGGCGTTCGCCGACTTTCCAGATGACGTCTTTGAGTTCTTGGACGACGTCGCCGCCGGGGCCCCAGAGTTCGCGTTTGGACGCGGGCGGTGGTGGCGACGAGGGTGGCGAAAAGAGGGCGTGTGGAGCGGCGTCGGGATCGGGATCGGCGGGGGCATCGCCCAGTGGGTCGTAGCCCTGCCTCGACACCCGCCCGTTGGTCCCCAGACTGACACTTTCCCGCTTGACTCTGGCGAGTCGGATGCGTTCCTCCCTGCTCACTTTACTCCGCTCGCGCGTAAACGCGCCAACGCTGCCCGAGTCTGTCTCGAATACCTGCTCGATCCCGGGCAGGGGAAGGTGCGCTGCGGATGCGGCCAACAGGAGGTGAGCCGAAGCGTCGTCCAAGCCCAAGCCGAGGTCCGGCTGCAGCTGCACTGGCTCGCCAGAGGGTGAGAGCGCCCTCACGTCGTCGTCCCTGGATGGTGGCGGCGGCGATACGTCCTGGATATGATCGGACTTGACACTCGCAGGGTCATCCATATCATCTGCAGGAAGCTCTTCCTCCGTCGACGGCGTTGGTGGCACAACGATATTAATGAGCCGATCGCGACCGCGTTCGCATTCTCGGAGTGCGAGACCGAGCTCGCGACGGAGACGCTCGTACGCTTGGATCGCGGGGTGTTCTGGCGGCTCCCAAAAGGTGCCAGCCCCGACGCCTGCTGCACCCACGCCACTTGGAGGGGCATCGCCACAGGACGAGGACGAGGGATGGGATGAATGTCCCGGAGAATGCAGCGTCCGCTCTTCTTTCAGCGACGCGACGCACTGTTCGAGTTGCTCCCGCGCGTCGTCCAGCGCTGAGGAAATCGCGTCTACGTGTGATGCGAACCGGGTGAGATGAGACGGCGTCGGTGCAAACGAGACAACCCGCTCAATAGCTTGTGAGAGTGGGAGGTGAGTCCGCGCCGGCGGTGGAGAGGCAAGCGAACTGGGCGTGTTGAGCCCAGACGCTCTCTCAGAAACCGTGTCGTCCACTTTGAGATGTTGCTCTTCGACTTCGTCCAGTACCTCTGACAGTCGTGAAGATGCATCTACGAGCGTCGATGTCAACAGGCCCATCACAGAGCGTACATCCTCCCAATACACCTCGTCTTCGTCGTCCTCGAAGCGCAATGCTAAGAGATGTGAGCTTGCGAATCGTTTTGACGCCAACGCGTTCTGTAACGACTGGCGGAGTGATGAGAGTGACAGAGGATGTCGTCTCGTGTGCATGCTTGTATACTTGGACCCTGGCGACATCGTGGTTCGGCGTTTGGTCGAATTGCCTCGTGTGGGCGACAAGGGGACATTGCGGTGCGATAGCTCAAGTGCCCGTAGACCTTCACGAACACGGTTCCGGTAAAGACCCAACGCGACAGAGCCGAACGAATTCTCCTCTTCATCCCCTACCAAGGACGATTCCGCTGTCACCATCCCTTCTTCTTCTGATACGTCTGCGAGTAGCTGCGGAGGCGACGAGAGGGCATTCCGTGATCGTGTGCGGGCTGGAGAAGGTGAGGCACTCCCTAACAAGGCACTCAGATCAGATCTTCGCTTGTCTCTGCGTGCGAGTTGGAACGCTGGTGGAGTCCCCGCGAGGGCGAGCGATGTATATGATCCGTTCCACGTCGAGCGCTTCTTCATGCGATCCGTCTGAGGAGTAGCGCGTGGTGACGAACCTGGATGTGAGAGCGGTCGATGGGAATCACCGTTGAGAGCGAATGTCGATTTTATAGGCGACGGTGGTGCATACATCTCGGCGAGCTGTGCCAGTTCGGAGGGCGAAGTGATGGCAGAAAGGAGTTGACGGACGTTATCGCATTGTGTTTGAGTCGTCAGAAGAGACGTGGACAGGGCAACTTGAAGCGAGGAAGATGGCGTGAGTGGAGATGTAGGACCGTAGAATATACTACAGCGAATTAATGAATTAGCGCAGGGGATAGGACTCGACAAGTACTCTACCTTCGCTCCTCATTCTCCAATGTAGTAAAGGTATCATTGATCACTGTGTCCCACAGTTGGCCAGCGGCGATCAAATGCTGCAAGGCCAGTAAAGACTTGAGAATTTGCATGACGTTAGCAAACTGACCCGTAACTGAGGGAAAGATGACTCACAGGAGTCATAACATCAGGTTTGGAGTGTATATCCAGTCTTTGGACATGTATATAGTACAGTGTGGCAGCAAGCAACAAAAGAGCAAAAAAGTAAAACCGAGCACTGAGAGCGGCAACGATGACTGTGAACGAAAGCGTGAGGGGCCAGACGGGAGTTTCGGGCTCTGGAGGCATGGAAAGCGAGAGGTTGTCGGTCATCGTGCTTTCTGCCGCACTTGGCGTTCTGCTATGGCTGTTGGAGAGTTTGCCAGGTAACGATGGAGACAAGCACCGCCTGTGCGAATCGGCCATTGGTGAGGTGGGGAATGCTGGCGACAATAGGGAGGAAGAGATAACCCCATATTTGAACCGTTCGGCAAACGCTTGCGTGCGTAGGGACATGCGGTCCGAGGCAAAGAACGAACTGATGGACTGCATTACATTGTGGGGACAGAAGGCGAAATGGTGGAAAGCATATATGCGCTTAGTGATGTTATGGATACGGTTGTGAGTGCTCACCTCAACTGCGCCAAAAACAAGGAAGCATAGTTTTTCCATTCTCTCGGAGTGTTTGGAGATGGATGGATGACCCGTTAAATAGGGCTGGAGTGAGATGTCTACTATACCTCCGGGCATGAGTTCAGAGGCTTCTCCGGAGTCTGCAGTATGGAACGGGCATGTAAGGTGCAAAAAAAGGGTATAACAGATGAGAACGTGCCTTTAAAATACTCCTCGAGTGGGTGCCCGTCAAATACCGGTTGTGCCATGAGTCTCGAATCACAGACTGTGGGGCGGCGCGATCAAGACTAGTAAGTCGAGGATGCAGTGTACACTGCCTGGTATTCGTGACGCGTCGTGAAGAAGAAAAAAAGAAAGGCAAATGAAACCGGAGATTAGCAGCAGGACGGTGCAAAGAGGGAATATGCCTGTGGAAGGCAGAGTTATCGCTCGCTGATATGTACTTAGTCGGAGGTTTCACACTTGGGCCCTCCAAGATGCTCTCTCTTATGTAATACACACAAAACTACAGATCAGGCTTTGTTTGTACCCTGTATCGACGGCGCAGTCGGCCAATTATATACTGTTTACTGTCTCCCAAGCACCCTTGACGGCCGCAGGAACCCAAATCCGAAGTTACTGTTACTGGTGATCCAAACAACACAGGAACGACTGTACCAAATCAATAGCAATGTGATTGAACTCCATTGTGGCTTGTACAGCAGTCGAACATGAGGCAACGACATGATCCAGGCTTGAATTCTTTCTCCACCTTACAAGCCTGTCGCAAGCGGCGTTTTTTTTGTCAGTGAACTTGCACGTTGCAACCTCGCTACTCTTATCGCTCAGGCGCACGCTCAGACTCCACCATTTCACCGTTCAAGTGGATGCAGATGGATAGGGGCAAATTTAAATTCAAACCTATACACCTCAGGTGCCTTTCTCGGCCTGCTCGTTGTATTGCAAGTAAATCGCTTCCGACCACGCTATTCCGAGGGAGCCATATAGCAACAGCTCTTTGCCCCCATTTCTCGACACTGTTGCACAAGAAACCAGGGATTCTTACCAACTGCTTTCGAAGGATGCTTATCCCAACAGTCACTGACTAGACCGGTGTCGGCAAGTAAATGTACTCGTGCAATCGACTCAAACGCCTGTGTAGGCTCATCTCGAAGCAATCTTGTTGAGAACAGTGCCCGCTCTTCACATCGTACGACATGCCGATAGAGCGTGGGGGACCTCGCGAAGTCGCTCACCTGTTCGTTGGTGATACTTTCTTTGATACCCGATTTTTTTCGGTGGGTCTCTGATGGAAACCATGATCAATCATTGACATTGGTAGAACATGGACCGATAGTTCTGCTTGCAGCTCGGAGCACTCGAGTTGTTAGCTATTCGATCCAGGGGTTTAGAACAATAACAGTCAAAGTTACAGTGGCGATGCAATGTGTTGAGGAATGGGTCAACGCTCAGCGCTCAAACCGCCACAGTACGCCCGACGATCACAACAATATCCTCCGGCGCTTGACCCCCTCGAGACAACAAACGGAATACAGTAATTATGACTAGTATCGGCCGGCACAACGCTGATGAACGAGTGCATCATACAGTGCATAGTTCAGCGCCGCAGACACGCGTCTGCGAGGCAAATTAAGTCAGTCTCTATAAAATAATCGAGCGAGGAAACGAACACCGCATCTTCAGTCCAAGGGGTTATGAATAACCTCAAGTTCATATGAGCTCCCCTCTTCTGTGACATGTAATCCCATCGTTCTTGTTGTTCTATGCAGGGTCAGCTCCTCGTTTGATTCCAATTCCTGATGTGTATCATTCATCCAAAGGTCTAGAGATTGCCAAAACGAACGACGTTGCATTGCTGCGATTTGCTTGTTTACAACACGGCTGATATCCTGCGTTGCGTAAGATTTTGATTGGAACCCTCGGAGGTTCAGAACGGCCCGTTGGCCAGTGACAGTGAGTAAAGGGAAAGAGACCCTAGGGGGATAGCTCAGTAACAGGGTATATGGAACATAACTGGTTACTGTTGCTCACGCTATTTCCAAAAAGTATCGCGGGTCCTGCACAATGAGATGTTCGTCGAATTCATCAAAGTCTTTAGTTGGAACTCTTACATCCTCAAAGATGGACCTGACAGCGACTAGTAAGAGAGCACGAACAAACAATATCATAACACAAACTCACAGGGCTAGGATACCCAGTACATCGTGGAACACATTCACCTGTACGGAATTAGACGCGTTAGCATCCGGAACGAAGCTCAAGGGACTTAACAATGTAAAATAACACAGCTGGACAACAAAATGATTTTGGCATTGAGTTGAACGAGTGATCAAACATGCTCACCATCTCGCACCAGAAGACGAACCAGCGGCGAATGCTGGAGCTGTTTCGACCCTCTGCAGAGCTTGTAAAGATAATACGCTATCACGGTGAATATGACAGTATCAAGCAAGAATCTGCACAACTCATTAGCGTTATATATGGTAGTTTCATCCGCGATTGATTCACGATATAAAACCTAGTGGCCACTACGAATAAGGAGAGTAATCTCGGATGGTAAATCACTTGAGTCAGTAGCAGAACAACGAGCTTACCGCCACCGCGCCTATGAGACAGATAAGTGGAATGATCAGGACTGTACTAATTACGATGATAATACAGCGACCTACCAGCTGCATAGACTACACAGACCCCGGTCTCGTCCAGATGCAGAAAGTCAAAGTCTGATGCAAGATTCAGCTGCGGACTTCTCCATGGAACTAGGCACATTACACACAATCAGCGTATTTAAACAAAATGTAGGATGCATATCCGCTGAGCGCCAACAAGTAGACACCATAGATAGACACCAAGGAAATGACAACACGATAGCTGCACTTCCATAACGCCCATGCGCGTAAAAGAAACAACACTGTGTCCGAGTTCAGAGAGGATAGCTTGAAGTAGAGCCTATGGACTCACTGCGAGTTGTTTCTGATGAAAAGAGTACCAAGAGCGATTGGAACCACTGAAAATTTGCACAAAACTATGGTACGTTCAAGCTCGGTATGAGTGTAAGCATCAGCGAAACAGACAAATTTAGGCACCTCCCGTGACCCATGACTCAGTATTCCTAACTCCTCGAGCGTGAGGGAAAAATGTCCGATCAAGGTTCCGTAGCGGTTGAGCAGAAATACGACTTTCACTGTGGTCCATGGAGCACACCAAATATGATCCACCTTTCAACAACTCAGAATACCGCCTAGTGAAGGACTCGGAGGAAGGCACGCACCTCGAGATCGAAAGTAAGAATATAGTCATAAGTGAGTACAGTGTAGCCTCCCATAGTCAGGAATCTAGATCGTTCATTTGATCAATATTAATGGCCCGGGTGCGGAAACCATATTCGTGGGATGGTGGTACTCACTGGCAAATTGACAACTCGCTCAAAAACTGTATCGGCGGGGTTGACATGGGATTAAGAATGGCCAGTGACTGGCAGGTGACCCACCGAGGCACATACTATATGACGAGGGCTCAAGATTCATCTCTACTCCTTCCCTGCAAGCTCATTTAGCCAGCTAATACATACGCCGAGGTCGTGACCGTGACGGCCTATTCAATAACAACCTGAGCGCATCAATGTCATGCCGGAAACGTTATGTACAGTAAGGCTTCCCTGGTCTGCTCGCTAGACTATGGAGTCTGATTGGGGGTCGAGTCATAAATAGCTACATGAATCTTGGTCACTGCAGCGTGATTACGAACACTTCCCACGATTATGGTGGATATTGCTACACCACCGACCGGTGCTTACCGGTAACATAGTAGAAACTCTAGCCGGATTTTTAGCGCTGAAGGCCGGTTTTGGTCTCCGGATCGAAAAGGTGTGATCTGGTTCGAGACTACTTGCTTACAAGGTAATGCTACTAGACAATCAACTCGAATCGTTCCAAAACCCCTCCCACACCCGCATCTTTGCCACCCCATCCCATTCCTTGCGCCGGAACACATCTTGTCCCTGAATAATCCTCAGCTCCCTACCCTTCATTCTCCTACTTCTTCGTTCAGGCTCGCGGGTGTCAAGCTCGTCGTCGGTTGAAGGGAGAGATAAGGTGGACGCAGAGTCGTGTGTGAGAGTGAGAATGGCATGTGTTCTGGAAAGAGAGTGAGAGGCTGCAAGGGCGAGAGGCGGATATGACTTTGAAGGAGTTGAAAAGGGCGGGGACGCGCCACTTTGAGGGGTATGGTAATGTCCTAAGAGAAGAGCTGAAAAAAGATCCCCGACACCAGAGAAGTAACCAGGTATGAGCTCAACACAACCGGCGTAGACAGTCGATAAAGGCCCTCCTTCGAGATTATCCTTGTCATTGACGGAAGATGTTATGCAGACGAGGTACGATTGCTCTTCATGTATCGACCCGTTTCTCGGTTGCATAGGAGGAAGGAGGTAGGGTGGGAGTGACGTAGAGAGTTTGGTCAACGGGATGGAAGAGATGACTACATTTGGAACATGGTATATGTCGTGCAACTTTCGTAGAGCAGCACGCAGTGAAGCAAGATCAGTGAGGGACACCTGGGTGAGCACTCTGACAAGTTGGCCACCATCAGTTATTTGGTGGAGCTGGGAAATAAACGACATACTCGACCTCGAACCAGTTCGGAGTGATGATGGTCGCCAGTGAGAGCATTTGACGGTATGCTGATATGCAATCCTCTGACACATAAAGTCTTCCGGAGTCGCCAAGTACGGCTGAATTTTTGGGTAAGCGTGGAATAACGAGACGGATACTACTTACGATCAAGGAGGTATATAAGGTTTGGATTGGAAATTTTGAGCTTCTCGACTAGCCCGTGAACTGAGCCCAGTGACTTTGCAGTAGGGATGTACCCTGTAAGAAGACGGTCGGGTACGAGCACACCGGTTTGCTGCATCGAGTCAAAAATATGAGTGAGTTCCTCTGCGTTCGTTTTGGTGCCCCCAAAGCGACCATAGCCTATAAACGAGGTTAATACACTGTTGACGCTCGATCTGTCCAATGTACTCGCCTGTATGATTGGAAAAGTTAACTGTATTTACGACCTGCGAGGCGAGTTAGTAGGGCATTAGGAGGTTGTGTCAAATCGCCAAGCACACTTTGTGCGCTTACATCTACGTCGTAGCCCATGCATTGGAGGGGAAATACCGCTGCCTTTCCACCCACATATCCAAACGCAACATGTGATTGTACACTCAGGATCCGGTCACTGGCAAGAAGTGAGCGCCGCTCGCTTTAGATCATCTTATATACATACCTACGGATTGGAGTTGGAGTATGTGTTCCGTTCTGTTCGCGATGGTCAGCATTCCTCGGCTCAATGACGGTCATGACTGCGACTGCAAAAGCCCGGATGACCGTTCCGATTCCCAAATTGGCTCGAGATTCCTGACTAGGAATCAGTGAGCCACGTGGTTTACTCCCCTCGTGTCTGTTCAAGAGTGTAAAGTGGTGCCATTCGAGGAGGCACTGTAGGACAAGTCATGTCAGACGGTACAAGGTGTGTGCTTCACTTACCCGTACCCATGTATGACTAGGGACATGGTCATCAATGTTGCCACAGGCTCCGTCAAGCGTGGTCTGAAGCACTTGGTGCCGCAGAGAACAACTTTCGCCAACTACTCACTTCGTACCACTCTGGTGATTGGAAACATGTCTCTCTTGCCTCCGACACCCCGACGCCACCAAAGGGAAAGTCCAGGGTATCGTCCAGCCCTGAGCTGACGGACGTTGTCGTCCACCGCAAAACGACAAAGTCTGGCGAGAATGTGTATCGAGTAGTTCTCGACGTGCCTGCTACAGATGAATCGGCCCTTCTCGATGCTTGGAAAGCCGTCATCACGACCCCGGAGCTTAGGCAGGAGTGGGACCCTGCAGTCGAAAGCGCCCACTTCGTTGAGACGTTTGACCATAGAACAAGAATATCTAAGACGCAATTTACGCTAGGATGGCCAGCTAAGTGCGTGTTCTATCTAGTTCATTTCCGCACGCGGGCACTTAATACTTGAAAAAGTCCAAGAGACGCAGTTACGATTTCTAGGCTGCACCAGGATGCTTCGACGATCATAGATGTCACAACTTCCTTACCCCGTTCCGTTGATGAACCTGCATATGTCAGACCTTCTCCACCTTACGTCAGATCACACGTCGAACGTACGTCCTCCTACTCAATCCATCTCTTGGCCTAACACCTTCCACGTTCGAATTAGTATTTGCGTGGTGTATCCAATACATCCAACCCTCCTCTTCTATATCCTCCTCTCCATCCGATGCACTCAGAAAACGCCTCCCGAGTGTTCTTCCACGCCTCCGAATATCATGTTATTGGCAACACGACCTTCGCGCCGTATGGAATTTCGGTTCCACAGCCACTGCTTGTCAACAGCTCTGTACCATGATCTTGGGTGTGTACAAGATTGTTAAAAAGCGTGGATCGAAAGTTCCGATGCTAGCTGGTTACGGATATGGAGTCGGTGTCGAGAGGGTCAGATTTCAGCTCGATAGGCAGGCGTTGACGGTCGAGTATCTGGTACACCTTGAAGAGGACGGTGGCGAGGAGAGCAATAGCATCCACAATCTCGACGAACTCCGTGAGCACAGAAGACTCACTCGCTCAATAGAGTTTCTTCTTCCCGCTTCCGAAGGCTGGGACGTTCAAGTTACCACCAAAGCATCGTCAGAGAGAGTTGAGAAACTCCCTTGGACAGCAACAGCCATACGTGACAAGCCTCCGCCTCCTACTCCAGGGGGTATAGTTAATCCGCTTGAATTAACCGTATTTCGCATCATGCACTCTTCACTCCCTGATGCGCATTCTATCCTCAAAGTCCGTGTCGTCCTCGAGCTTTCCGGTCCTTCAAGTGGGATAAGGCTCAATGGTCTCCCACAAACCATTGAAGTAGTTGAAGAACGTGATCCCGGCTCCGTGTTCGCGGCCAAGCAACAGCTCTTACAAGATGCATCAAGCATGGCTGATGCAAGTTTCCATACGTCGTCTTCTGTGAGCTCAGTAGGGACTATTGGGAGCGGAGGGCCTCCAATGAGGTCGCATCTTGTGAAAGAAGTCGGGGAGAGATCAGCAGCAGCGGAAAAATCGATTCTGTCACGGGTGAAGCGAAGTTATATATATTTCTCGTCACTACTGCAGGAGCCAGAGGCCAAATGGAAAAGAAGTGAGTTTCGTGCCGTTCACCCCATGCAGACTTAAAGTGACGCGTGGATTTAGCCACGGAAGCAAGGGGCGTATCGGTAACCCAACTCGATTCGATCGATCCGACGCTTGTGGTGTATCGTGCTGAGGCAACCTTTGTGGGATTGGGACTCTGGGATCTTTATGGTGCACTCGTATCCCCGGGAGCACGTGCATTCTGGGACAAGCAATACGATGATGCGATTCTTCTCGAGGATGTTAACGAACTCACGGAGCTCTGGCATTTCAAAACGAAACCCGCATGGCCTGTTTTGTATGTTCAAATTTTCATCTTTCCGTCGAACGTCTATACCGGTGGCTGATACGACTGATATCTGACAGCGGACGAGATACCGTCCTTCTCAAGACCGTCTACAAGTCGCCCACGACGATCCATGTTTTTTTGTTCTCCGCTGACGACCCCTACGTCTTCCCTTCCCTTCCACCTCCAGACCCCTCCTTTATCCGGGCCCAAGTGGACTTGCAGGGTTGGGCCATTGAGGCCCTGTCGCCATCCACGACTCAACTCACTCTACTCGAACAGTCCGACCCCAAGGGATGGAGCAACAAGGCAAGCACGATCCCAGCGCAAATGGTGGGTGCTGTTGCAGGGGTCGGCGATTTCGTGATCAAATGTGGGGGGCCGCCTGTTGTGACGAGGTTGGCTGGGGCCAGGGTACTCGAGATGCGGTACGATCACGAGAAGGGCTTGTTCAGGGTTGCTTATGAAAGCTCAGAGGGGAGGAGAGGTGGATTGAATGGGGTCAATGGGGCCAGCGGGTCCACGGCGGGTGCAACTGCTGACGCGCGCGCAAGTGGGGAAGAAGGCACGAGTTCGAACAGTTCCGCAGCAACTACGACAACAACGGATATTCACACTATCGAGTGTGAAATACGATGCGACTTGGACACCTGGGCGTCATCCCTCGATATTGTCGTCGACCCACCTCCTCAATCCGTGACTGCCCTCCGGCGACATCGCCTCTCATCACTTGGTGGAGGACTCTGGCTCACATTTACCCATGACGCCTTGTTTTCATCCGACGAGCGTTTGCTAGCAATCGTGCGACGCGGCCCGATGAGTTCGGCTAGAGACAAGGGCGTTGTGATGGTCAACGGAGCACGCGTGACCGTGGACGTGGAAGAGCTCCCGGAGACTGAGATCAAGGCGCTCAGCAAACGGAAACGTGTCAAACCTGCCCGAGTCCCCCTTGATCAGCCGCCGGTGATCACTGCCATACGTCGTCGACGTGCCGAGTGGGACGCAGATGGAGCAGCAATGTCTGATGCAAATCATGAGAATACAGCCGCAACTAGCAGTGCTGAGTCCTCGAAGGCTTCAACCCCCGAGCCTCCAGAGCCCAAGGTGTCGAGTTCGGCTAGTACTTCTTCATGGCTGTCAGCTCCCAAGTTCTCCAGTCCGCTGGCCAGCTTTTGGTCGAGCGCCGTGGAACAGGCGACGAGCACGACACAGAGCGCGGTCGCTGCGATCTCTCCTGCTAGCGGTAGTGCGACTACTGAAGCTGTTGCTCCATCGGCCTCCAAACTACCCATGCAGCATGTCGCTGAGGCACTACACTGGCTCCGAGAGCTTCAGACACGACCCGAAGAGGGATGGACGCTTGTCAGCGATAAAGGATTTTCTGTCAAACGCAAACTTTTCCCCGAGATTTCCTCCCTCACACCCGTCCACAAAGGCGAAAAGGTCATAGAGGGTGTATCAGCCGAAGAAGTCTCGTCTATCGTTACTTCTTACGAATGCCGCAAAACCTGGGATGACAGATTCGCATCTGCGATCGTCCTGGAGCAATTCGGAGCGAAATGCCATACGGGGTTCGTTACTTCGAAAGGCGGGTTTCCGTTTCGAGATAGAGGATTCCTGGTCGCATCCATGTTGGCAAGATCGAGGCTCCCACAGCCAGCGGGCTTGGATAGGGAAGTCGGCGTTGGGAGCCCAGCAAATGAATCAGGATCATCGCAGGATACGCGCATCGTCCTCTTCTGCGTCACTGCATCTTTCCATCCCGAATCTGCGGCGTCGTTCAGTTCACCGAAGTACAACCCTTATGCGTATCCCCTCGGGCGTGTGTTCATTGACGGGTGGGTCCTCGAGACGCTTGATCCGTATACGAAAGAGAACTACACAATCCCTTCTACGAGGGTGACGAGAGTTGTCGCGGTCGATCATGCTGGAAGTATTCCGGTGACTGTTAACTCGATGATGAATGCTGGGTTAGCGAGAGCCGTGGGTGCTGTGGAGGCATACATCAAGGGAATGTCGCCGCTGCCCCTGGTGAGGCTTCCAGCTCCAGGGCTGGTCTTATCAGAGCACAGGGTTTCGGGCACAACTGTGGAAGCAGCCGTGCCCGTTGGGCTCGGCGGGTCGTCAGCGACGTGGAAGGTAAGGAGAAGGGATGAACAGAGGACACTGATTGCAAGTCAATACGACCCTACTGCGAAGGCGTATACCGGCTCAGTCTTCTTGACGACGTCGACAGGCGGCCTGAGCACCAGTTCCAGTACCACCAAGGCTGATGAAGCAATCCCAAGGGCGAACAAGGCTGCGACCAACTCTCCAGGCAACGCACCCGACGTACGACCCTCGAGCCGCGCGGAGCTCTCTTCATCGCCACCAATGTCCAACGACCGCAGAATATCCTCCGGTTCCATGCGTTCCTCGTCCAGCGAGAGGATCAAAGCTTCATCTTCTGCGTTTACTGTCAAAGGCGAGCTCAAACACTCTACGGATCTCATCGTTGCCGAGGTGGTAGTCGACACGAAGCTCTATCCGGAGGGATACGATGTGGCAATTACATCAACAGTGCGGGAGGGATCAAAACCCATCTCGCTCTCTCCGCCGTCCAATACAGGCTCCGCCAGCGCGGACCGGAGCTTCATACCTGCCACGAACGCAAGTACCCTTCCGATCTCAACAAATATATACATTGTCCCCGCATCGCCCCTGCACTCTTCAGGACTGAACGCAGACCGACCTCCGCGTCACCTTTTACGGCTGATGCTACCCACAGCGCAGTATCAGATATCCACCGTCCAAGATCCTTTGACTGGCGAGACGCGTGGTGCTTTACCGAAGCCGCAGTGGTACCTGGATTTACAAGAGAAGGGGTTCATCGTGCAGGTAGATATTCGACCACTTGTTGGTGGCAGTGGGAATGGCAAGACGGCGGTGAACGTGAATGGTGCGAAGAAGAACGGCGGTGACGTGACCGCGAGGGTAGAAGGTGTTGTAATCGGGGTTACCAGCGAGAAGGAGTCTCTGACTGCTCTCGGACGCGATGAGCTGCAGGATGACAGGGTGTCGAGGATGCTACTTTTACAAAGGTGAGCGCTGAGTCCGATTGCGCTGTTTTTGGCCTTTGTACACTAATGTGCAACTGCGTCTGCTTTATCAGGTCCACTGACGACGAAGACGTGTTCCCTGATGAGCTCAAGGTGCCACTTGGACGTATGGACCATATGTTAGATGACGCCGCGATCGTACCAGCCATTGATGTGAACGATGGTCCCAAAACCCAAGAGGAGAGTAGTCCACAGCAAGAAGCTCCTGATAGAGCACCTTCCCTGGTAAGTATATTCCAAGGGATGTGGCGGAATCTTCGGTGATGATCAATATTTATTATTTATCGCCACAGGACTCTCCCGAGAACGGAAGCGCCATACAAACGCCTGCTCCTACTGCCACGTCAGGGGGTCTGCTGAATTTCTTGAATGCTTATCCAAATCCTCTCACGCGCTGGACGATGTCTGTCAAAGGTCATTCCCAGATTCGACCACCGTCTCTTGCATCATCCCGTCGGTCATCTGGCGCCCTCCCCAAGGTCCCTGGGGAACTTGTCGAAGCTGAAACACGCGAACCCGGGGCCGCGCCGACGGCAACCATAACGACAACTATGCCGACATCGCCATCTCCCAAGATGTACCCATTATCAATCATTTTCATCGTAGCACTCATCGCGTTCTTGATTGGGTCTCTACTCCGGTCCCTCTTATCTCCTGCCGACTTTATTTACGTTGTGACAGATATCAAGGATGCAGAGGAGGTGAGCACTGGATGGCGTGAGATCCGCAGACTGGTAGAGGTCAAGTATATCGTTGGAGGATGGGACTTCCAGATTGCTGTTGTTCGAAGGCATTGATTTTTTTTTTGATTGGCAATCGCAGGGACACGACTCGGATCATCGAGTCGGATGTGAAGCCTGCAGCATTGATGGTGATTTTTTTTTCGAACGTTTACTTGTTGGCGTGATAGATGCACACAAATTTGTATAACAGCAAGCGTACACAAAGTAATGATACTAATATCCTTACAATATATCCGGCAGTACAAACTTGGACCGCGTTACTAGGCAGTCTTTGTAGTCTCATGCCGAAGGAACTTCAAGGGGGGGCAAGTGCCAGTGGAAGTGGAAGTAGTACCGTGCTAACGATTAAAAAACTTTTCAGCACGCCCGGCAGGGCATGTGGGAGGGTTGCACGTGCACGTGTATGCGTTGCGCCAATCAGTGGTGGCGACCTTGCGGCCGATTATCGTGTCGTCCACAACACCGAATGAAGAATCCGGTGCCTCTAGTCTGAAACAGTTCTTCAGGGCTGCTTCATCCTGAACGCGCCACCCTCTGCTTTGCATGACTAAGCTCCGGTTCAGCACATAACATTCAACTGCCGCGGAGTGTCATTGACTTTCGTCTTGTGCGGTCAATGGAAGACAATTGAATATTCTCGCCCATCATTCATCGTGACAAAGGCGATGGGCCACTGATCAACGGCCCGGATGCGTGCATGAATAATATGATATGGTGATGGTGGGACACTAGGATAACTTCACCCCCCATTTGGGCGCGATATTCATTGGTTCACGTGGGCTTCCCTCGCATCGTGTGTTACCAGTACGTAAATCATTCTTGTGATTTTATGACAGCTGAGTTCATAGGCAAGCAGTTCATTGGCGGGCCTCGTTCCTATCTTGAGCTGTGCCCGACGAACGGCCCAGGAATCCACTATCGGGGATGGGTGTTACTATCGGCTGAGGTCTCTGCTGGCATGCGTCAACCACCGGCAGCTCGGCGCAGACCCTAATCCTACTCGGAGTCGGCAGAGAGAAAGAATTGTATAGTATCCGAGTCGTTCCTCCGGGGCCGCGAAGGTGTTGCTCCGGTAAATTGACCTCAGCATCACGATCAACCCCTGGCTGAAGGACGTCAGGGAGGGAATCATAAATGGACCAGTCATCCTGAGGAGCCTCACGCCCTTTCTCCTCTCCTCCTGGCATTCAAACCGCGATAACATCATGCTTGTGGGCCAACATCAATTGCTGGTTTTGGGCCCAGCAGCAGACCCAAACATATATCAAGTCACCGTCCTTTCCTCTGGTGAGCCTTTTTCTATGGTGGTCAAGGCAACTGCACAGACTGGACTGACTCTCGTGAAGGAGCTGCCTTGGCGTTGGTCGTCTGGGACGCTCTTCTCACTCTAGACGATGAGGTCGATTACATATGGTCGTGAGTCATCATAGAGACAACAAAGGGACTAACATTCACACCTGCTTGGTTAGAAAACCAGGCCGGACGCATGTCAAGTGGATATACCTCTTCTCAAGGTGGTTTGGATTACTGAACCAAATGTCTGGCTTATTACGTCCCGAAACTTTACTCCGCATGTTGATTCCTCTTTCAAGTGGTATTCAATTCTGGAGCTCCTTCCTCGCAGCATTTTCTCCCGTCCCAGTGTCAACTTGCGAGGTTTTCTTTATCTTTGAAGGTGTCACCTTTCAGCTCTTGCAATTGTGCCTAGATGCAATTCTGATCCTTCGAAGTAAGTCAATGAACTATCTATTTTAAATTCAGAGTTCCATTGGATCTACGCTGCTAGTCCAGGCAGTATACCAGCGACATCGTCGATACATTGCAACCGCACTCACTATCGTATCTTTCGAGATCCTTATTTGGATCATGACCGAGGCAATCTCAGTCCCAAGATCTACTGTCGATGGTAGATGTACAATACTTCGCACGCCGGCAACAGCTACATGCTTAGGGGTCGGCATGATGGTCTCGCAGAGCGTTTTATTGTTTCTCACATATCGTGGAAAAACCCTCATGCAACCTGCCGCTAGACGCAGCAAGATTGTCACCGTTGTAGTTCGAGATGGAATGCTCGTATTTGGCGTTGTGATTGGTGGGTCTAGTACATCCTTGCTACGATACTGTGACGATTCGTGCTCCTGCCAGGCATAATGTTGATGTCCACCCTCTACGTTCTATTCAATCAGGTCGTCATCAATGTTTTTTTGCCGTAAGCGTCTTGGTGGATTATATCGGCTCATTGTGGCTTACCTATCATTTCATTCCCATTGTAGATGGATGTCGGCGGCACCCTCCCTTCTAGTACGTGGCCACCTTATTCTTGGACGCAGTACGGGCCGCAGTAGCTTATGTCAAACAAACAGACCCCTCGAATAATTTTGAACATGCAAATGGCAGCTGAGCGAAGAGAGTCCATACTAGAATTTACAACAGATCTTGGCACCATGCCAAATAACGAGACACAGCTTTCGAATGTGCACGGGGCGATTTACGAACAGTCTAGGGACCCTTCATAAGCGCATACATACGTTTTGTACCATCCAGACAGGGGCACATCCTTGAGACATTAATATTGTCAGGATGTGATTCGTTGGTGTCGGTTACCAACCTCTGGGGGTGATCAAATCCCGATTTGGACAATAAGAAATATCTTGAAACGCCTAACGATTTGGAGGACCGAGTCGCGGAGCGTGCAAAATCTACAATGTATAACCAGGACCTTCGGCCATCCCAACCTGAAGGTACTGCTGGTGCCCACCCACACTTTGCTGGTGATTTGAATCCTGTGCGCCTCCCTCCCCGCCTTTGATGTACCTTTACTGGTGGTTGTCCAGCGTACCTCACATTTACGCAGATAGGAACACACTGGCATGGGCGTAGTTCACTGAAATCTCTTCGTGTTGTGCGTAACGATCATCAGCGCTTCAGCCTGGCGTTCACGCTGACTTGGGCACGGACGTTGCTCGCAATGGTGATTCATACAGCTCCAGGCTGAGTGGATCATGGGAGACAGACGAGGACGATCCATATGATACCGATGACCATGATACTACCAGGCTGGGTAGGAACAAGACAGCATCAAAGTACACATTGTTGGGTTCTAAACTTGGGTTCAGGTAGATTTCTTAGCTGCCTCGGCGGTTTCCTCACGCTCCTCCGCCATCGTCGTGAATAACTTTGCTTTCCCTGGAGCAACTGTGGAATATGATCTCGATGGTCAGCTGGCTCGGTTTTTCGACCAATTCTCCAAGAAAATAGAGCCTGGAGAAGCCACCTTTGGTAAGGCCCATACGACACCAGAGACATGAGATGTAATCAAACTTCTTTTGCGAAAAGTTCTCTTTCATGGTATTAACGATTGCGGAGGGACCCCAGGGGAAGATTTATCTTCCCTAGTCGAGGCCTCTTTGATGGCATTCACCGATTGTACATCGGTGCTACTGCGCGAAACTTCATCCTCGTGGATGTTCCTCCCACCGATCGATCTCCCACAGGTAAGTCTTCATATATATATACCGTGACTGAACTGGTTCTCACATGGTTTGTGGGCGAGCGGCTGGAATCACCACAGATCTCGCGAGCCGTATCGAAGAATGGAACAAATTCGCTCGTAACCCATGCCTCCGATTTCGTTTCCAACAGCACACATACCACGATGCTGGTTTTTTCCTGCAATATGGTCCTTTCTGAGGTCCTTGACAACCCCGATGCGCAAGGCTTTGCTGAGAATGCAGAGGACATGGTAGGTCGAGGTATTTGGCGAGATGGTCTACACTTGACTCGGTTGGTACATGAAATTATCGCGCAAGTCGTATGTCGAGCGCTTTGGGTTTTTGATTTAAACATTCTTTCGTGTCTTGGCTGTAAGTAGTTTTGCAAAAGATTTGGATTTAGCTAAGATTAGTCGTGCCTAGTATACGTATACCATATTTGTGGCTGTGTGACCACGGGATGTACGCGGTACACGTGATGCAACGCGTCTTTTCACTTGTCGACGATGTCGCTCGAAATTGCTCCAGCGATTGATGCAGGACTCCTCCCGGCCTGTACGCCCTCCTTGATGCCCTTCTGCATATCCTACACCGGACCCGCCCCCGTTTCCCGCTACTTCCGTCCCAGACCTGCGCTCTCTTCGTTGGCTGCCCTGTCTGTACGGTCTTCAAGTTCTGCCACCTTGGTTGCAAGCTCGTCGTCGACCTCGATACTGAGCGAGACCAAGAGCAATCTCACAGCAGTATCATCTACCACTTCGGTCGGGAGTTTGGCCCACGAAAGCGAATGCGGAGATGAATTATTGTCAAAGACTAGATCTTCGATCGGAGTGGTCAACCAGGTGGAGCAAGTGATGGCTGCGCCACTGTTGATGGATACTGCTATGGGAATGGACTCGGAGACGCAGCCCGCCTTGGATGCTGTACCACTCGACAACCCATCCAGATCGGCCTGTGTACACACACCCGGGTCAAGAAATGTCGAACGTTTTGTAGCTGCATTTCGCGGGAGGCAGATGTATGGACAGGCGGTGGATATCCCGAATGGATATGGTGGGCTCGTCTTACGAGCACCTTTGGACTCAAAGAGAAAAGGCAAGGAGGATGCGGAAGCGGCTTCGAATTCCTTGTCACAGAAAGTCAAGCCAAAGTCAAAAACGCGTGTGGCGACGCGTCGGTCAAAACGTGCGACAGTGGACGATACTGTGCATGAACCCGAGGGAGGAGAAGATGGAGACTACTGTCCAGACTCACACATTGATCCACCACTCCTAGCGAGAAAATTGGTGCCTTCATCAACGTTTACTTCCTTTATGCTTTGGACGCCCGATAGGCCTCTAGATGAGGGGAGGGATGAATATGCGAGGGCTTTGGTGGAATGGACTCGTTTGGCCACCGAAGTGAGTTCCCTCCAGGGTCTGCTTTATATCCTCATGTTTGTGACCTCGCTCTCTCGTAGATACATGCGTATGATGAATGGGAATAAAGACGATGCAGGAACGTCTGGTGTATGAAACATTCATTTTCTCTCGCCAGTTCCAGACCCGCTGACATTTGCGCACTAGTGAGTCGATAAGTACACTTTCAAAAGTATTCCTCAATCTCGCCGCTCGCTGAGACTGGTCTTTGGTTGATCTCACGTCTACACGGCACCATCAACGTCCGTGATAGTATTATATTAGTAAACTCATCCGCTACGACATACATTATTATTACATACCCTTACTTGTATCGCGATCATAGTGTGTTGTCTTCAGTCTTCTGGGCACTTGATCTCAGGGCTTCCGAAGACGCTCGCTGAGACGAAGACAGTCTATGCTACTAGTAGACGGTTATTAGAGCTGGCGGTGCTGTACTATTCGTCAGAAATAGAATTGGACGAAACAACAACACAGACGGTCTCAGGCTAAATTTTGTCCCAGGCTTGACATCGCCCCCTTGGTTGAAAACTAAAAAACCACGGCCAGCGATTTAGGATCACTCGTTCTTCCTGTCATTCCTTGTCGTCGTTCCTTGCAAAGTGGGTCTTCGTTGAGATTCAACTACGTTAACCATGAGAGGCTAACAATCGACACTGGTTGCTTTTTTAGACACGCTCCGTAAAGAATGTTCGCCGCACTCACGCCCATTTTGATCCTTCTCGCTGCCGCTGCTATTTATGTTCGTGCCGACCCCAACCCTACCAACCCCGGTCCGGGCGATGTCTTCATTCAAGGGAAACCGTGTACGATTGGTTGGGATGCCGACCCGACTGCTGGTTGGAAGACCATGAAGATCGACCTCATGACGGGAGATAACTTCGACATGGTTTTCTTGACCTGTACGTCTAGTTCACTCCTTGCAATGCCTTGTCTCAGTGAATGCTACCCGCCGACTATACAGCCGTTGCGACTGTTGACGGAACCAACCCGAGCAAGAACACCTTTTCATTCACATGCCCACAGGTCAGTCCATTGGTGTCTATCTGATAATCATGCTCACATACTTGATTATAGGTTTCCCCCTTTTCCCCAATTTACTTTTATCAGTTCTCGTCACCATCTACCCCGAACAAGACTTGGACCGGGCGGTTCACGATCACAGATTCTGCCAATGACATCGTTCCTCCTTCCCAGTCTACCCAACCAGACGGTTCGAAGATCCCATGGGGAACCGGTTCCTTGGTCAGCGGGTCTTCTGCCGCTCCTTCCGCTTCTGGAGCCTCGGTTGCGACCTCAAGCATTGACGGGACGACTCCTACTGCTTCTTCCACGCCAACGGTCACCCCCGGATCACCTTTGCTGTCCACATCTCCCTCGGGCACTCCTAATTCGACCGTTGTCTACCTCACCACTGAGGTTGCGACGCCTAGTACTGGTTCTACCGCAGGAACGAATGGTGCAGTGGCGACGCTCTCCGTTTCAAGCATCCTCTTTCAGACCGGACTCGCCCTTGGGCTCGCCGCACTTGGATTCAGTGTAATGTTCTAGACCACCCTTGCATATGTGCATCGCGTACAACTCCGGACACGATAACACTTGCATTGCACACATCGTGATACATGATCACCCACAGCCACTCGTTTTCGTACGGAATCCGACATTTCTTTTCTAGGTTTTCCTCTATTGCTTGATACTGGAGGTATATCTATCTAATCATTCTCATGTACTGGAACGCGGCACTTTGGAAGGATTTTTTTTTGGTTTGGTCTGTTCAACTCCCGGATTCTGGCATTGTTCAATCGTTTACATGTCACTGAGGTATAGCTATCTTATTCATAATTATAGCGAAGCTCTTGACGTTCTTGTCCGTGTGTTCCGAGTTCAGGCTGACGCAATTTCAGGTATCACAGCGTACAGTGAGGGAAAGGAAAAGGGGCGAACCTTCTCTAGGCAGGACTTGGACAATGTCCATGAGCTAATCTCACAGCTCTCATCGACTTGCCATGCGAACGTCTTGTCTTCAGGGCGAGCGCTTGATTGAGCGGTCGCGTCAGTTTGCCCTCGCGTTTGAGCATCGCAAACTCGTTATCAATGGCGTCCAGCCAGACAACTGCCACTCTTTCTGTGGAGCGGTCAAGCTCGGGACCCGAAGCGCCCAGAAACAGTGTCGTGCGTGACTAGCCCTATAATAAAAATCCCCTCGCAATGTTTTCGTGAGTTCGTTGCAAATGAATGGTCCATAAGCGGTGTCGTAGTACTTGTCGGCCCGCATCGGCTATGTACCTATTCAAGTCGCGATCGCTCACACGCGCCAACGTCGAGCAAGATGGTTATGCGTCCGCCGTTGCGTCGTCAAATACGTGTACTAGGGCCGTCGACGCGTTGCACGGCTTCCGGGAATGCTCCACACGCCAACTCTCAAAGACGTGTCGTCTGCACAATTCAGGACATCCAACACCTAAATGCTACTGTCAACGCGCTCGTTCACGTCTCCAAAACACCTCGTCACGACGGAGCACTCCATAGAATAACCCTAGCGATAAAGGATAACATCTGTACCGCTTCCCTTCCAACGACGTGTTCTTCCGCCATGCTGGCTGGTGCGTCGTCCTCTTTCCGTTCGCGGGGCAGACGGGGCTCATGGTCGTGCAGAGTATACGTCGCCGTTCGACGCGACTGCCGTGAAGCTCCTCCGTGATGCGGGCGCCCAAATCATCGGGAAAGCCAACTGCGACGAGTTCGGCATGGGGTATGTCCCGTCTCGCGACTACCAACCTGTGGAACGGAGGGCCGAGCATTACGTCTATGCAGATCCCTCAACGTCAATTCTATTCACGGCCCCGTCGTGAATCCATTTCAAGCCTCTACTGCGCGTGATGTTCCGTGGACGGATCGCGAGCGCAGGTGCGCGGGTGGTAGTTCAGGTGGGAGCGCAGCAAGTGTTGCAGCTGGAATGTGTGCCGCGTGTGTAGTCTCGCTGTATCTCGAGACCGCTGTCATATTGACGTACAATTCCAAGCGCTTTGGGAACCGACACAGGTGGATCCGTGAGGCTACCCGCCTCGTATTGTGGTGTCGTGGGGCTCAAGCCCTCGTACGGTCTCATCAGTAGGTCGGTAAAGCTATGTCTTTGTATATGACTTTCTCGTGACAGGCACTCAAGGAACCTAGGTGGGGTGTAGTTTCGTTCGCAGATAGCCTCGACTGTGTGGGTGTGCTTGCTAGATCTGTTGATACCGTCAAGGAGGTATTCGGTGCGTGCTGAGTTCTGACCGAACATTCTTGCCCTCACGAGTAGCATCCAGACGTTATATCAGTATATGATGCACGCGACCCAACCGCTGCATCACCTGAACTCAGGAAGAGGGCAGGCTCAATCGCAGAAGCATGTCTCCCCCAATTGTTTTACAGTGTTCAAGCCAACACGCTTGATGGCCTCAGGATCGGGATACCTCAGGTAGTCATACGCCATCCTTTTTCTGGTCCGCTGATTCTATCCCACTGCACGTAATTTACAGGAGTACTTCCCTCTCGAGCTAGAACTCAGCATAACCAGCTCATTGCGCACCATCATCAAAAGCCTCAAAGCTGCTGGGGCGTCCATCCATCCTGTCTCTCTCCCAGCAACGCAGTATGCCCTGAGCGCATACTACGTTATCGCGAGTGCTGAAGCGTCTAGTAACCTTGCTCGGTTCGACGGGATTCAGTATGGTTCGTTCTGCTTTTTTGTTTATTTCAATGACGGCATGTCGAGCCTCACTATCATTGACAGGTCTTCGCGTTCCGCCACCCTCTGGAGCATCCCGCTCGAAACCAAGCAGGGTGTATGCCCACTCGCGTTCTGCAGGGTTCGGTCGGGAAGTACAAAAACGGATCCTGTTAGGGACGTATGCCCTGACCGCCGAGTGAGTGTTGCCCCGCACACTCATCACGATGAGCAGTGAAGCTGACCGACCGTGACGTAGTGCGTTTGACAACTATTTTTTGCAAGCCCAGCGTGTGCGTGCGTACATCAAGGCCGACTTTAACAAGGTCTTCCGCCATCCGTGCGTTCACCTTGCTCACCCGGAGTCTTCTTTTCCCGCCGATGGGGTCGACGTTTTGCTCCACCCTTCTGCGATCCGCACTGCGCCGCGTCTTGCAGGGAAACAGGACGGCGGTGGGGAGGGGTGTGGTACGTCGAGCATGGACGAGTACTTGCAGGATGTGATGACTGTCCCTGCGTCGCTCGCTGGGTTGCCTGCACTGAGTGTCCCCGCAGGGCTGGGGAAGGATGGATGGCCCGTGGGGATGAGCATCGTGGGGCAGTGGGGGATGGACGAGCTGGTGTTGCGGGTTGGGCGTGTGGTCGAGGGTATACGATGACAGGCTCCACGTCAAACTACTGGCAGCGCTCAGATGTTAGAGTGGTGTAAACGGGTAATGGTGAGTGTGGGCTACAGTACAGGTGTGTGAGGTGACAATAATGACAGCATAAACAGCATACGTGGAGTGGGGTACTGGATGTCAGGAAGCGTATAGTGGATCGTATTAGTGACTATTGTAAAGATAAATCTAGATGGTGTCGTGATCGCAAAGCCGTAGATGAAGGTGGATGAAGGAGAGACCGGAGTTTAACGTTTAACCCCAGCGGAGTACGCCTTCGTATATTGAGTACATGACCGCCGCATTCGGTACGACGCGCATGAGGTGAGCGCAGAGTCCTCCATATAATGACCGTGCACCCTCTTCTGCGATGACAGTCCGCAACGTCTGCCAAAGACCGGTGTACTTGAGCACCCCATTGACGCGTGGTTGTCGTAGGCGCGTCCGCAGTACCTTTTGTGTGGAGAACATCGTCAGAACAGAAACGATGAAACCATATGTCACTCCGAACGCACCTCGTGAGGATACGTGATCAGGCTAGCAATACACTTGGCCGTTCCTGCGCTACCGAGCATACCGAACCACTCCGCAACACCACCCCGACCTTGCGTATCCGCAGAGAGCCGCTTCAGCCGCTCGTAGAGGACCCACTGGATGGTTCCTTCGGTGACACCGAGATAGCTCGCGCTGAGGCCCTTGTAAAACCCTCGAATGCCCTCTTCCCTGACTATTTGCTTGATCATGGCATAACTCCCGCCTACGATTCTCGACGCTGGTCGCCTCGTCGCGTCGGGTGCTACACTCGATAACGTTCCCGGGGTGGATCCAGAGCCTGGAACGACGTGCCGCCGCTCCTCGGTGAGTTGCAACCGCGTTTTGACGACCCAAATAGGATTCGTCGCAGTGCTCGTGATGATGCCTGCAATGGCGGCGGCAGAGAGATGGACGTAGGAGTTTTCTTGTCCATGGTTGAAATGATTGGCAATGATTTGCTTGCCGTTGCCGTAGGTGAAAAAGTTGATCGAACGTGCGGGAATAACGCCGACCAGTGTCGGTCCGAGACCCTTGAACAGTGCACGAGGAGACTCATCGTGGTAGATGTCGCTGTTATAAAAAAAGATGGTACAAATCAGAGTCTAGACGGGCTGCAGGGAGGGAAGAATTGTATGCACCGAAGGATATGGCCAGTCTCCACGAAATTCCACAGAAAACCCCCGGAGCGATGCGGAAGGGTAGCCACTCCACCGCCAGCTATGCCGACCGAAATGTGTTTTTCTCTGAACAGACTCGATTGGAGACGCGTCTTGACGACGTCAAATGGACTAGTAACAATGGCACCGCACATTCCGCCGAGACTGACCCGAGTGCATGAGTTGGGGTTCTCGAGAATGTAGGGTGGAACAGCTCACCCGCCAGCGACGAAATGCTGCCATGATTTTGCGGGGAGAAGACTCGAGGAGGATGAAGAGCTGCTCGCCGTGGCCGTTGATGGATTCGTCATCATGTCTATAAAATGCAAAAGACAGTGTCTAGACGTCAACCACCAAAGTTTGATCAGAGGGGCACCTACATGCTTCCGTTTTTTTTCTGGCCGAGTCACGTGATGAGACCCCTCATATGTCACAGCGAGGCTCGGGTATCAAACTAACCATCATGAGTTAAAACCATGTTTGCACTTTCCATCATAAAGGTATATCTCTCCTCCTCCTTCCTCACCTCAAACCGACCGATGATCAGGACACGATACCCGTCTTGCCAGCCAACTTTGGCGCGCCACCTCACCAAGCAATCACAGACGAAATTAACAAAAAATATGCAAATAGGGTCCTGCACGACGTCGGTCTGTGTATCTGCGTGTTTGACCTCGTTGAAGTCGGGGAAGGAAAGGTTCGATATGGGGATGGATGTCTCTGGTATAAAAGTCCTCGTCATTGTCTTTCGATCATCGCATCTATCCTCTGACTCATGTGTGAAGCAAAGTTTCGCATGGTCGTCTTCAGACCCTTTGCGTCCGAGGTGATACTCGCCAAGGTTAAATCCTCTGATGAAGAGGGAATACGGTGTTCGTCTTTCCATGCCTCCTCCGAAGACCCAGGCTCATGATCCTAGTAAGCGTTGGCTTCTTCGACGACATGTATATCCCTCATGTATATCTTCCTCAACCTTCCGCTTTGTATGCGCTGCGTTTCCCCCTCTTTATTGTTGTTCATCGCCTCACCGTCCTTTTCTTTTACTCAGCGATCCAAACGAACGTGCACATTTCTGGCTACCAGAGTCCGAAGCAACAACATCGCACCAGCTCCTCGAGTCCGCTACAGCAGATCGCATGTATATCGATCAAAGCGAGATCATCCGTGTTCGTGTCGAGGCAGACGAATTTTACGATGATGAGCCCGGTCCACCCAAGGCTGCGGAAGGAGTTGTGATTAAGCGCGAGGCACGCAGGGCGCCCTATACCATTATCGTGAGTTTCGAGACAATGAGCATGAACGGGTGAAAGATGCTGACGGTGTTGTGCAGTGCTCGATAGCCGAACAGGGACTGGGGCCCGTTCCCTGGTGGAAGAGTGCGCAACCGGATGGTGCTGAAATGGTAGAAGGGTGATGAACACGTCCAATTTTGATGCATTTCGTCGCTTAGATTGTTCCCGCTTGATCTCACTATTGCGAGGAAACAACGCAGCTTGGAAATGTGAGTACACGCAAATCCTGATGACGTTGTTATTCCGACTGTTTTTTTGGTTGTTGATATTTTTGGAACAGACCATGAGTACTGTGTTTCTAATTTAATCTCATCGGGCTATTGCTTCCTCTGTCGCGATAGTCCATCTTCATCCGAAGGCTTTCTTTTCACCCAAAGGATTCGCGGACTCCAAGGACCAACTGAAGGTGGATCGACCTTTCCATTCGCGTCAACGAAGCCAGTGATTCGCATTGTGGTTCCAGCTCCACCGTCGCACATGCGATTGTCAAAACTATATAGCTCGCAGAAGGGCTACAGACATCCTTGTTCGATAAGCTTTTTCAGGAATCAACATAAGTACAGACGTTGCCCAATGACACCTCACTACGACCTAAATACGGACGAACATTCAGGTAAATTGGATTCTTCCCGCAACTAACCAGAGCATTAGCCTACAGATGAAGCGAGCGCATCCGCCTATGGATCTCGTGAATACTTGAGACAAATGCCATTTGGATAATACGAGTTTTCGCTCACATTGTGACAGTTCACAGGGGTGATCCAATCAAAGTTGAGAGAGAACAACATGTCCATGTTTCCTAGCAAGTCTTAAGAACTGATTTCCGCAAACGATTTAGATCGAGCGAGAAAAGGAAGGAACGTGCTCGAGTTCTCTCGAATTCTGCGACCAAGTGACTCCTCATTTTGTTTGCCATTCGCGCTAGATAGGGCTCGGTGGGCGGACAGTGGCTCATGTTCACCTCCACTACCCGTAGCTGGAGTCCAGCTCTGGGATGAAGATAGTCAAATCAACCAGAGATCAGGACAAGCCATACTGCAATCACATGGTGCATTTGCACATGGAGAATGATGTCTCCTCACTGGAAAGCTCATTCTCTTATCCAGTTCTTTTCTGGCAGCTCAGGACGATCTCCCGAAACAGACTCCCACTTGGGAATATGTTGATCGAACCGACATCATTTGGCATTGTGGCCATTGACTGTGTCGAATTTTATGGTCTGCAACTGGCTGGGGACCAGACAAATCTTCAACTTGCGGGGTCAGCCTCTGACAGACATGCTCGCCAGCCGGAAATGCTGGATTTTTGCGTTCGGAGACTCGACCTGGTAACTCGGTCGTCACTGGCAACACTCCTCGGCCACTATTTCTGCACACATATGCAGGACATGCATTCGGGTTCATCTTTTCAACATTGTTGAACGTAACCCGAGACTGTTAGCTCTGTTCGGTTTAGAACCTGCCCACACCGACACATGTTGTACCTCTCTGCGTGCAGACAACGTCCACCAATCATCTCCACCTTTGAGGAGTCCTCGGTCTCCACGCGATCCACACACACCATACCCACTGAACGTGAGCCATTCCTACAACGAGCATCATCCAATGACCAGTCCTAATAGTAACGATCACTGTCAAATCGATGTAGGGATGCTAGGCACGGGTGGGGTAGGAGGTACTGACGAGCGAGACGAAAGACGTGGCCAAAAATATAGAGGTGACTGAGAGAGGTCTGGTGCTACAAGGAGGCGCATATATGCAGTGATTGCGGTAAGATCTCAACACTGAAGTTGTGACTTGTCTATTCGGGCGACGGGCCCAAAGTCGAGTGAACGCGGTCAATGATTCACCTGTCAAAGGTGCAGAGTGAGTCCGTAGATGTTGCTCGTTGTTGATATCCACATGCTTGCATATGAACATTGATCACGATGGTCTGGCTTACCCGTCCTTCGGCTATCCACAGATGGCATTATTGGCATGCCGCAACCCAACCGCATACAAGCTACATCATGTTCGACTCGGTGGCCAGGTTCGCGTTGACTGCAACGCATATCACGTAGCAAAGAGACCCCCACCGATCTCAGCCATCTTCGTACCTTTGCCCGTCTGCCAGTGACTTGCTCCGCGTACACCTGCAAGTCCACTTAACGTGAGCCATCCCCACAACGAGCATCATCCAGTGACCGGAAGGTCATTGTCAACTCGGTGCAGAGATACTATGCACGTGGAGACAGGGAGGGGTGTCCAGAACAATACAACAGATGCGGCACGGTTCAACGAAGACGGAAGTGAGGGTCCAGGGTGAGCATTTGCTGCTGTGGGAATGTACAGTTTTCTTCACGCGAACCGATGCTACACGTCAAATGGCATCGGCTGGGATTGGGATGGATGTATCTTGAGAACAGATGAGCGGAGGAACGAACGTCGTCGAACAGAGTTGCGTTCGAAAAGGCTTTGTCAGCTGCATGATGTCATTTGTCCTCCAGCGCACCTCCCTTATTTGGAGTCACTCGTTCAAATGCTCTGCCCTTGAGGCCCGAGAAGAGGATAAAATTGCCCTCAAAAGACAATGTATTAACATGCTCGCAGAAATCGAAGTCAAGAGTCAAATAAACACATCAGCGTCGTCCCGCCGTAACAAGACCTTAATACTTATTCAGCAACCCATCGTAATTCCATTGTAAGGACCATCGTGGTCGTCGAGGTTGCCGTCCCAGATCTCAGGTACGTCACCGACTATGCATTGTGTGCTTGGGTTGTCTTGGCCTGTGTTCAACGCGTGTGTGTCGTCCAGAGTCCAACATCAAAAGTAGGAAGAACTTACCGGGACACGCTGCCCATTCGCCGGAGTCCTGGATGTGTACCTCTCCGGAGGGGTGGACGAAGCCCATGAACATACCAGGGCAGATTGGGATGGGGTCCTCTTCGTTGTTGATGTGGGTCAAGTGCAAGTTGGCGTCCACATAGTTGGCGAATGCTTGGTTGCCGACACGAGGGAGACCGTAACCAAAGGTCTGGAAGGTTGTTCCGACGGGTAGCCAAAGAGGGAGATACACAGAGTCGAGAAGCGTGATAGCCGCACCTACAGGTCAACAATCACATTTAAGCGTGAGTTGCCTTCAGTCAATTACCAGGGGCACGCATCACGATGCTTGGTGATACTCACCCAGAGAGTGGCCGACCATGGTTACCGACGTCGTGCCATACTCTGACATGGTTTTCTGAACAGCAGCGAGTACATCCGTGGCAGTACTGTCATGACGGTTTAGGTGGGTAGATGGGAATGAGATGCAAGTCATACGATGCCTGCTCATCCGCGAAGCCATTATGAACTTCAATGTCGGAACTAAGTCCTGGGAAGAGCGTCGAGCCCAAATTCGTCAGGAAGAAATCAGCATCCGTGACGAGGGACTCCCTGGAAGGTAACGGTTTCAGAAAGAATTCATGACGACATACGACGGCTAAAATGAGATCTTACATTTCTGAAGGGTTCGTTCCTTGGTGGGAAACGATCACGGTGTCGAGGTTGGGGTCATATCCAACGTACCCTGTGCGTTTGAAGACAATCCAAGCATAAGTTAAGCTCCCCATGTGCCAAGTTAGTGTCTTACAGTACTGGACGGAGTCACCGTTGCCACCAGAAGCGACGGGCTTAAAATCAGGGTTGGCATCGCAGTTGGCTGGGTTGAACGGAAACGAGTCAGTGTTCCACAGACCGCTCGTGCATAGCGCTTCAGGTGGACGTACCTCCACAGTCCCATGCAAGGATCTGGGTAGGGGTGCAATATCCAGTACTTGCATAATACGTGTATGGAGTGAAGAAATTAATCTGCGTCGTCGTCAGCGAAGTTATCGATTGCCTCGCGGAGAGGGTAGGCGAGGCCTGATAGACAGTGACGCCGAGAAGGGTAGCAGCGAAAACAGAGAACATCGGGATCGCACTTCTCCAGGAATCCACTGGTCTGGTGCTTTATACGAGCAGACCTTTATAGAGTATTGTGGAGGCATTGTATAATCAGCAATGTTAGCACCAGGCAGAAGCCCAGAGTGCCATATGATGAGAATGGAATGGTCTGGCGGTCTGGCACGCAAAGTGCACACGGCATGGAAATAGATCTATACCTTCTGTGAGCATGTTCGTACCCGCGTTTGTATCGACAGGGATTCTGATTCATGAGAGAAATGGTGTTGGATACCTGTGCATCGTGATCCGAGTCGTTGAGCTATCATATATCATATACTATCATCATGCGTTACCCTGGGTGAATACTCACGCCATTACCAAAATTGATGCAGAGGCTAGCTACTGGAGAGGATACCAACATGGTCCGATCCGGCTTGCAGCTTGAAGAGGCTTGAAGTCCAAATGTCTAACTTTATCATCTGTGTTGATATTGCGGCCACCATTCCCCTCCACCCGACCCTGCCAGTGCTTTCGTTGGGACCAACGTCACGGTGACTCGGGGGTAAAACGAACTCGGCACGTGGAAAGGTGGGATGCGACGATGTCTGTCTTTGCCACTAGAGACTCGAGAGCTTCCGGGTCACTGGCTGAGCGCGGTGGCTCCCGGCGCGCGTGCTGCGTGACATCATGTAAATTTCTCGAGATAGCAATTCCTACCAATCCGCAAGGGATTGATTTACGTCCAAGACTCCTTCTATTAAGAGGTAAGCCAGGGGGAACGCTGGCAGCAGAATCGTTCTGCACAAGCTAACAGGAGAAAGTCTTTGCAGCTGGTTTCAAGTTCTTCCCTTTCGTCCCAGGAGCCAAATACCCATCATATAACGTTCGTGAGACTCGCAGCGTCGCCAATAATACCGCATCACTTCATCGTTCTGCAGATCTATGTAGACTACATTCCAACGGACATCTAGGGATGACTCCAAACGAGTCGGTTATCGTATCAGATAACACTGATCAAGCCAACGTGATATCACCACGGATCTTTGACCATCAAAGTGCAGAGGGAGGTCCGAAGCGAATAACACAGTGACAGAATATTCAAATCAGGAATTGGAGTGCTCCGTCCAATAGTCAGGGCATGGGGTCCTTCCACTTGACTGGTCCGGTCATCTTCAGACTGTAGATTGGGAAGGAGGGGAAGGAAGCAGTGCTACCCATTCCTCTGCACGAGATAAGCAAGCTAGTCTGGCTGGCTGTCCCAGTTCGCGCAATTGGGAGCAACAGTACCAACCATGGCCTACAAAAGCATGGTACTACGCGCAGAGAGGAGCATTATTGAAGCTACAGATCTCGTGAGAGTGTATCCCTAACGTATCAAATGATGATGCTGGCGGCAGAATTCAGTCTATGACACCGAGATGATCTTCTTTGATGGTCCCGATAGCAAACTGAAAGGATTGAATGCGAGTAGTTGGAGATAAGAACAGAGAACGCACAATTTCTGTCGCGTCGACACGAGTACCTACGATTTTTAGTCGGACGCGAGTGTTTTTCTCGATGATCTGGTAACAACGACCGGTACCCCTAGTGAATAATCGAGAAAGGAGTCAAAGGTCTCATACCTGATCTTCTGATGCGAATGACGGTGGATTTGAGTTGGGGTCGAACTTCATGTCTGGATGTATAAGCTGAAGACGCAGTAAGCATTTGGGGTAGCAGGGATGGCCAAGAGTTTTACTTGATGCGAAACGAAAACCTGCAGTGGTCCTACATCCGCGAAGAACCCCATCTATAGCTACGTCTCAGGATGACGGTATACACGGAACTGTAGCTCATCTGCACACCTTGTTGACATTGTTGACCACGCCATCCACCACTTCGCCTTTGAAAGGCTTAAATACAATGGCACGATACCGCGTAATGAACTCTGCTTGGCCGCTCCCGCTGATGACCATTCCTTTTCCGATATCGAGGATAGAAACGACGGCTATGATGTATCCAAATGCTCCCGAACATGTGCCTTCAACATCTGCGTACAGCTTGGATTCCAAGAATTGGAGCATCCGAGGACCGAAGTAGGACGGGTGCAGAAGGATTGTGTGGGTAAGTTCTTTCTGCAAGGCAAATTGACCACGCGAAACATCGAGCAAACAGAGCTCACTTACAATGAAGAACATGTTGGGCGCAAGGTATGTGTGCCTCTAACGTGACATGTTCTTAGTCCATTCGATTATGTAAGGGTGATTTACTTAAAGTGGAAATCGAAAGTTGAACTTGTTATTGTCCAGTCTTGACCACGAAGGTCCGACGTTCAACGCGTTTGATATGGCAACATATTCTACCTTTTTCTCGTCTGGTCTCCTTGCACCACGCATCGTCAGATGCACGACGCCTGTACTGCCGTCGTCTCCTATGGCTATTTCAGCTAGCCCTGTCGATCCTGTCGACTGTCAGTTGAGCCTGACATCGACACCGCATGGACAGACCAGCCCATGTCCCAAGGCTCTGGAAGCCCCTACGAACGCTGAGCGTCCTAGGATGCGCAGACGTCGTTCCAGCATCAATATTGGTGCAAGCCCAATGGCTCTCATCAAGTCTCCTGCCAGAAACGCAGGTGCAGCCCTCCAACGAACTGGTCTTATGTCTCCTACGCGGCATCGTGCTGCTAGCGTTGGCATAAATGAAGCGTTTGAGAATAATAGTATCTTCGGTAGACTGAGAAGTGGGAGTGTGGGTGGTATTGCCCATCCTCCTAAGCGGTAAGTATCTGAACCCATGCGTGACTTGTTCTAACAACGTCGCCAGTCTACGCCGAGAGATCCGTCGCCCTATTCCCCTCGCGCCACCGCCCAGCGCCCCACTTCCTGCGCTTCCTCCTCCTTCACCAACCGTCAGATGCGGTGGTTCGCTCTTACCACCGGCTGTCCTGATACCTCTTGCAACAAGAAGCTCACGCACAGACAACGTCGGCAATCTTTTTTCGACCTCACCAACATTCCTGGGTCCGGATTATGCTTCCAAAATGCCCTTCAAATTATCTCCGGGTCTTTCTGGCTCCCGCGAAGATACAATCGATGAGGCAATGAAGGAAGACTAAAACAGGTGGAATAAAGAGTGCTCGATGCGCTTCCTGCCAACATTGTGACATCATCGCGCTGGGTCGCGTCAATATTCCTCAACATTTATGTGTACTTTTTTTCATCTATCTCTTAGATTATACCCAATCTAATTTTAGTCGCTATGTCCTCCATATCAGCACCCGATCCCATCATCCCGTTCGTTTATCGTGATCTTTATCCATTGTTTGAACTTTTGTTTGCTATGTATCGCATTCTGTCGTATTGGCGCTGTCTAGTTTGAAGTACAGTACATATATAGTCGCATACGCAAGCTAGTTCGTGTCTATCCATCATCGCTTCTAAGTTTGTGCAAGCCCGTGCAAGGGTTTTCTGTGGTGCTCATATCAAGCAACCGATATAGCTACTTGGTCTGCGCACGTACTAAAACAATATCACCAGTTCAGCCATCAAGTGGTCTCAGTCGTCCGAGTCGGTCCGGGTCGTACGCTAAACATAATCATGTCATCCTTATCAACGGACCTATGTTGTTCTTCGGAGAACGAGCACGTTCGGTCACCCTGGCTATCCTGATGGTTCGCGGAGACGGGGTGGTGGTGGATAGAATTAGAGTGACGAAGGTTCATACGAACAGGGGGAGGCCGAGGATGGTAAAGCGCACTCGGCACGAGTCTCGGATCTGTCCGCACTCAGATCCTTGCCCCTCGATTCAACTTCATGTCAAGGGGTAAGCATACTACTGGAGCAAGTTGAAAATAACAAACAGGCGAGTTGTCGCAAGACAAGTTGAAGTGGAACCAGTGATTCAGATGTCGGGGCTCAGGCTACAAGTAATGCCAGTCTGGGTCGGCAAGGCACAGCCATCATACCGAGCACTTCATCTCGATTCCGTTGTAAGGACCATCATGGTTCGCAACGTCACCGTCAAATATGTTGGGTACGTCACCGACGATGCATTGTGTGCTTGAATTGTCCTGACCTGTTTTCATTTTCCCGATGCATCAACACGTCATATCACTGTTGGGCCTAAAATGGGTGCTCACCGGGGCACGCCTCCCACTCGCCAGACTCTGTGATATGTACCTCGCCAGAAGGGTGCACGTATCCCAAGAACCTTCCGGGAATGATCGGGACAGGATCTTTCAAGTTGTTGATGTGCGTGACTTGCAGGTTAGCATCGACATAGTCTGCAAATGCTTGGTTGCCAACACGCGGGAGACCATAGAGGATAGCCTGGAACGTCGTTCCGGAGGGGAGGTGGAGAGGGAGGTAAACCGAGTCAAGAAGAGAGAGCGCAGCACCTGCATACATTGGGCGGTGAGAAAATGAGAATGCCGATCATGAACCGTTGATCGTCGAGGATTAACAGTGCTCACCGAGGGAGTGACCAACCAACGTCACAGAGCTGGTCACATACTTGGACATGGCTGTTTGGACAGAAGAAAGAATGTCTGAAGCCGTCCTGTCGTGACGGTGGCGATGAATCAGATCTCGCATACAAGAACGACACTAGATATAAATACTGGGATTGTTCATTCCGGAAACCACTGTGCACCTCGATATCGGAGGAAAGCCCAGGGAAAAGCGATGGATTCAGGCCACCCAGTACGAGGTTCGTATCGGTGAGGAGGGCCAAACTGTCATGTTACACGATCACTAGCTGAGCATGAACCGCCGTGTTGAACACGACAAGCTCACATCTGAGATGAGTTAGTTCCTTGGTGTGCCACGATGACCGTGTTGAGACTTGGATCGTATCCAACATACCCTGTCAGACATCAGTTTCTGTCACTCAACCGGGGAATAAAGGTCCGATCTAGATCTCACAGTATTGGACACGATTGCCGTCCCCACCTGACGCCACGGGTACAAACCCAGCGCTGTTATCGCAGTTAACTGCGCCAAGGAAGGCGTCAAGCTCGAAACATAGCTCTATAAATAGAGAGTACAATGACTTGCCTCCACAAGACCAAGAGAGGGTCGTCGAGGGGATGCAATATGCGGCACTCGCAAAGTAGGTGTACGGAGAGAAGGTGTCAATCTGGGAGGTCGTTAACGCAGTGGTGCTTTGCCTCGAGGCAAGGGAAGCCTGTGCAGCGGCAATCCCGAGGAGGGTAGCGATGAAGACAGAGGCCATGGAAATTGCTAGCAGCAGAATACAGGATGGTGCAATGTACAAGTGGGTCGAAAATGAGTCCTACGTGATCTCCACATTGGATTTTATAGATCATGGCTGAAACGAAAACGGACCTGTTCGCATGGACATAACACATGGCACAATTGCGTGGGTATGCCGCAGTTACGTTGATGGACCTACAGTCGACTTGCTCATAATGCATACTACTATGCATTATGAGATTACTACCAAAACCCATTCAGTTCTAGCCGAGAGTGGCCGAAATCCTAATATGCATTATAAAAACTTTTATGCATTATGAGCAAAGTCGACTGTATAGAAGGTTGAGGACCGAACGTACGTTTGCTCGAAGCGTGCCTAAAGTCAAACACTGTAGTAGTTACTGCATGTCAATATGCGTCTGTAGGTTTCGAGGCTTTGTTTGGCCGCGAATAGCCTTCGGAGCGCATGGCGTTACGATTCGGATCTGCGTGTTCCTTGCCAAGCAAGGACCCGCGGCCTGGGTCACCTCCAAGTCTCCACGGCGCAGCCCTCATTGATCTGGAACGCCACTAATCAGCGTGTTCTAGGGTCGTTGAAAACGTGCCCTAGTCCTGGAGGCATACGCAGCCCTGTTACAGTACGTCGTCCATTGGATGTGTGTTGTGCATGTCAAGGCGGGAGACGACGGCCGCACTGCATCGTGACGTGAGCTGATAATAGAGCGCTTCCTGGGCTTCACATCTTGTGCGCCATACGAAACAGTCACGCTGGGTCACTGATACATGCAGCCAGTCGCAAGATCGCGTGGTGGTGGCACCCGGGAAGTTATTACTGGCCTTGAGGCTTCACTGTAATTGTGGTTGTGTTCTTGGCCATCATCGAATGTGAAACTTTTGCCTCGGAGATTGCTGAGTTTTACCGTTAAACCCGCCTTCACTCAGAACGCTCTCCCAGACCACCACCCTTCCATTTGCCATTTGCTCAATTCAGTTCGTCGTTTGCCCATCGCCCTTTGCCGTATGTCGGTATGAATGTCCCTGGAGGTTGTTTGGAGGTCACGGAGGTGTCGTTAGACGAAGGAGGTTCCGAGCCCAGCGTGATTACCACCACTCGACTGCATGGCAGCTTCAATTTCGAGTCTGTCGGGAATGATGTTTCATCGTTGCGCGTATGACCGCATGGTCCGTATACCATCGTGCGTTTTCGACCGACGTCGCAGCTGCTGGACGCTTTTCCAGTCCTTATAGTTAGACAGCTGCGGTCCATATCGCCGGGTGTCTCATGGGACAAAACAGTAGACTCCACTTGGAACGTATTATCACTAGTACCAGAGTGCGGTCCCTTGTGTCGGGGAGTCAAGTTCCTTGACTCAAACACAAACAATAGGTGAGAGGAACATTGACTGTCACAATGATGAGCAAAAACGGACCGCACATAATCCGATTTAAGCGCCACGTGCGTGAGGTAGTCTGGTGACCAGACTATGCGTGAGGCAGAGTCGACGGATCGGCCGAAATCGAATCTTACGTGGGTCTGTCAGGAGGTATGCACCACATCTTCTTGCCTTGCGCAATAAGTATTGTTTATATTCGTGTTCGCTTCTGATGTCCCATCCCGTGCTCTCGTAGTGAGGATGACGATAGTCACTGGATGTGTTTTTGTTGCCCACGGGCAACGAGATCCGCGCACCTCTACACAAGCTCTCCCACTCTCTGCCTTTCTCCGGCTGGCCGCTAGTCTATCACCTGGTCACTCCATGAATATGATATTGTCCAACCCCAGCAGGTAGGTTGAACGCAGCATCTGTGCGATAATAACGACTTCGCGAAAAAAAGGCAACGAGTCAGGGTACATAGTTATGCTACGGGGTAAAAAAAAAAAGAAATGTGTCTTTCTGCCAAACTCTCTATCCAAGACCTCTTCTGCATAGTTCGCCTCCCCTCGTCTACTCCTCGTCTTCGAACCGCAGTATCTGCGCATCCTCGTCGAGAGGCAAGTCTCGGTAGCCGTGGCGTGATCGGTATCCCATAGAAAGGGAATCCAGCTTCGAAGCAACATATTCGTATGCAATACCCCCCAGTCCAATGAGGAACCAGGGCACCGAGGCCAGCGTATCGAGAACGCCTGAGCCTGAACTCCTGTACCCACTCGAATAGTCACCAGGAAGTCGAATCGTTCTGTGGAGATCACGCCAGTGTCAGCAATCTCTGCCTCGTTACACATACGCGGGTAAAAACCTACCCTCTCGCAAGCCCACTCTTCTTGTACCACCACCACGCGATGAGTGCGGTGATTGCAAAGGGGAACAAGAACACCATAGTCCAGAAGAGCGCACTGTGGCCCCCGAATCCCGGACAGAGGTGCTGTGTCCCACGGTCAAGTCGATCACCTCCTTCACAGCTCGAATGGGTGACTTTACGGTATGCAGTCCGTTCATACCAGTACTCCTCGTAACCGCGACAAGAGTCGTCATTAGGAAGTGGTGAAGTCCCTGGCACTGGCACGCATTTCCCTTCGTCATTCTTCACGTAGTTAAATTCGCTGTGAAAAGACGTCGTGGAGTGGTGTTAGGAGGAGTAAATCGTAGGTGACCCGACTTACCACTCAAAGTCATCCGATCCACATGCACAATTGTGGACGATCTCGTGCACGACTTTCGCCTCCCTGCCAACAACGCAATTAGCGTCGCGCTTTCGGCGCTGGTAAAGTGTCTGCAGTAGACGTTCATGGTTGTACTGTCAATGAAATGCAAAAGGTAGAAGTACCTGACGACCAAAAAGACACGCTTCTGTCCTTCCCTCACTGGGACTCCATAACTCAAAGTCATCATGAGCCGGGTCATCTTGGCTCAACACACCTAAAAGGAGGCCCTATTAGTCCACAGTAGAGATATCCCGAATGCGAGCCTACATTGTCGGTGAGTCAATGATGTGAAGTCAATGTGGACAATCGTTGATAACGAGGAGCCAGGCGCATGCCCGAGGAGCATAAACTTCCTGCTCGTATCTTCGGGAACCGTGATGATTGTGTTGATTCTCAACTTCTCATTGCTAAACTTGTATTCTCGCCACGAGATACCTTCGTCCGTAGTGAACAAGACGTGGTCCGTTGGCTCTTCGTCGTTGACGATCAAAATGATTGATCCTGAGTCGCCAAATTCCCAGAGATAGGCGTCCTTGTGAACTTCCTCCCATGTGAAACCACCATCGCGGGAAAGGAAAGTATCACTCTCTGTGTAAGGAGCAAGTACCTCGCCGACATTTCCGACTGCCATGACGACACCTACGACGCTTGGGCTGCTGTATGTTGCCCGTGCGTCCCTACGCTCTGTGAACCCATGCACTTGAAGGGCACAGCTCTGTGAAAATAAATATCGTGATCAACTAGGACAATGAACGCGACATACAGTCGTTGAACAAGGGTATGCCCTCCCTTGGGAATCGGACTTTGGTGGTGCAAGGGGCTTCCAAGTGCCACCTATAAATCCATTCATTTAGACATCCATGTCCGGTCGACACCCAAAACGCTCACCGTCATTATGTGTAATCCTCGTTTGGAGAACCTTTCTCCCTGTGAGGGTTGCCTCTGCCGGATTCGCTACAATGTTGACCAACGCGATACCATCCAACCCAGCGAACTTTTCGAAATCAGCATATCCGACCTCGTTCCTGTTCACGTTCTCCACAGACAATCCAAAGTAAGTTCCATTGGAATTGGACTTTAATATGTTACCCCAGAAGGGGTTCGGCCATTCGGACATGGTCATATGCAGGAAGATGGAATCGGTGCTTGATTCTAACACAGTATATGCCTACCCATCGTCGTTAATGAATGAATAAACCACGGCGAATACACTTGGACATACATGTGTGTCGGGATGCATGCCAGGCGGGAACCGTCCGGTCGCAAAGGTCAGTCCATCGAGCGAAACCTGAAGATCTAGGGCGTTCTTCGTAGGAAGATACTTTCCGCATGTAAGTCTATGTATGCGCAGGTGGTCATCAAGTCACACAACTCACCTCGGCCACAATGAGGTATTCCGAGAACTTTGTAAAACCGACGACATGCTCAAAAAGTTTGGTCTTTTTGCTATAGTAATCTCTGCCTGAGATGAGTTGCAATGCGTTGTCGTTTCCAAAGAAACGCTGAGAACCCTGCTTGTTTTGGTAGGACTCGCATAAAATCTGGTTCTGGTCGACGTGGAGTTCTTTGTCGCGGGCCCAGTCACAATTAAGAACATAGTCTTCGATGAACTGCCAGGCGCGTCCATGGTCGCCCGAATATGAGGCTCGTGCCCGGCAGTTCTCTGCACTACCATCGCATCCGACGTCACCAATCCAAATGAGGAAATCGGAACGGGGTTGGAACCGAAGCGCCTGTACGCCAAACGTGTTTGGACGCGACGGTGCATTTTGCGGATGCCACCACTGACCACCGTCTGTTGTGTAGAAGTATTTGGAAGATTCGGTGATGAGATAAGCTCGTTCGTTCGAATGAGTGTGCATGTAGAACCCCAAGAAGCGTTCCCCAGGAAATTTTTGTTCCCAAGTGAACCCCTCGTTGCTTGACTGCCAGATCGTGTTATCATCCAGTAAGACGAGGATAGTCTTTTACAATCCATTTCAGGGCTTAGCATGGCAAATAGTATAGTATTGTCGTCCACTCACGCTCGTTTCCTTGAAAAACTGGTACTGAACAACCTTTGCATTGAACTGATGCTAGATTCGGGGTCAGCAAGGAATCGGCACGACACAGCCTAACGACCTACAATCTGGTCAGTGATTTCACCCTCTAGGGGTTCAGCTACATTCACATACCAGGCGTATCAGCTCCGCCTGCTCAAGCCATCAACCAAAAGCACGTACCTTGCGAACACGGTTTCCGTACAGGGTCGTCCTTCTTTTCACCCTTGCCCGCGTCACACAAATTACCTGCTATCAACCTATACCCAGACGAGCCCATGTAGGTTTCATCTGCTCTGCCCGTGGTACACAGAGTGCTCGGGATACGCTCAAGTCCTGCTGGAACACATTTGTCGCCGCTCCGGACGTAGTTGTAGTCACTAGGATAATCAGCCATGAACACACATGTCACGAGTGAATGCCACCTACCACTCATAGTCATGGTCTTGGCAAGGGCATCGATCTTCGTGGACAACAGGGTCAACGAACTTATTGCCTACATAGCAGTCTGCGTCGGCCTTGCGGCGGTTATACCATTGCTGAGGTTCTGTTCATTGGTATTCTCTGCTGAATGTGCTTGCAGGGCTCACCCTGACACCCATCAAACACTCTGTATCAGGCTTTGCACGCGCATACCATCTCTCGTAGTCCTTCTCCTCACACTGACGAGGTCGCGTGCCAGCAAAATCGAGATAAATTACAGCATACCGACCGTCGCCTTCTCTTTGATCCTTTCGCGAGAGCTGGGCAAGGAGAATGAACTTTTGAGATGTCACGTCACTGACGGTGGTGAGCGCTTTGGCGCGTACGTTGACACCAAGGTTAAACGATTTCCTGACACGCGCCGGGGTGGTCAGTTGAATATACAGAGGTAGTCACAAGGTCAACGTACCAAGTACCTCCGAAATTGGTAGAATAGCTCACAGTATCAGTCATCTCCTCGTCGTTCACGGCCAAGATAATACTGCCCGAGTCTCCAAACTCGTACACATGGGCCTCTCTCCGGACCATACGCCACGTCAGCCCAGCGTCTGTACTTAGGAAAGTATCACACTCTTCGTAAGGGGAAAGCTGCTTGCCGATGGAACCAACACCCATCACGAGGCCCGGAGCAATGGAAGAAAAGATGGGTCCAAAGTTGTGGGGGTCAGTGACGGAATGCAAGTGCAATGAACATTCTTCAAGGTTGGAAGGGTCGCATGAAATCTGTTTGCCATCGCTGTCCACCGATGGTGCACGAATGGGGGACCAAGTGCTACCTTCCGAAGTGTCAAGCGGAGATACCACGGGCGAAGGCAACTGTGCGACCTACCGTCATCGAACGTGACCATCGATCTCAGCTTCTTTGCAGCATTCTTCCCCTCCACCTCCTGAGCGTTCAACACTACATTCGCAATACCAATTCCAGCAACGCCATGCACGTTCTCGTAGTCCACGTATCCCGCCATATTGCGGTTCGTATTTTTAAGACTCTCCACAAAGTAGGTTCCGTTCGAGTTGCTTACAAACAACGTCCCAATCGTGCTTTGGTCTTGGAGCATCACGTCCACGGCTAAGGAATGGATTGTCGACTCGACGATGGTGTACGCATTCTGCCGTAGACGTGCTTGGGATGCATGTGGAAACTGTGCCTTGGCCCACTCCTTTGTATCCACCGTCACGTATAGCTGCATGTCGCCGTCGCTCCCAGACGTCACGTCCTTTAACGCAACAACCGCGAACTTGGATACGATCGCAAATGCTGCGACGCCCTTGGCATTCTTTCCGATTCCGAGGTCCTCGATGTTGACAGTTTGGAAAAAGTCGGAAGAGGAATAGAGTCGGGAAGCTGAGAGTGAGTGGAAGGTTCCGGTGGCAGACGAATCGTATGCGACACAGTATATTAGGTCCTCATGAGCACTGTGCTTGAAGTCCTTGGAACTGTGCGCGAACTGACAGGCTGACGTGTCCATGAAGAGTTCTTTGGGTGTCGAAGAAAATCCGTCGGTGGTGTAATACGTCTAAAGAAGATTGAGCGTGCGCCAAGGACACAGACAGGTGCAGATACTCACCACGTCTGTGCAGACATTGTTCCAGCCCACTCGTTCACAGACAGTTCCCTGGTACAGTATGCGATCCCACTTGTCGGAGTGGAAAGAAAGTGGCTTTGGCGTGTAGCTGAGGGGAGCAGGGACGTCGAATGAGCGCCAGGTCTTGCCACGATCCTCAGTGCGGTAATGAATCGTCCCATCCGTCAATGCGAATGCCTGGGTTGAGTGGTGTGGCGATGAATTTCATGAAAGCTACTGAGAGATATTACTTACATATCTGTTATCGAAAGGATGTGGTATCACCATAGACACA
Organism: Xerocomellus intermedius; assembly: GCA_038090955.1. NCBI lineage: Eukaryota > Fungi > Basidiomycota > Agaricomycetes > Boletales > Boletaceae > Xerocomellus > Xerocomellus intermedius. The sequence continues at coordinate 45,653 of JBBPNP010000099.1, forward strand.
GTGCCGCTCAGAATATCTTCTGCCCTACTCCAGGACCTGCCTTCGTCCTGAGAGACATAAAGATCTCCAGCAAGTATGTCATGGTAGACAACACTCTGCAGTGAAGCCAATGTTATCCTAGGCCAGATATGCGAGAACACGGACGCACTGAGGTGTCTTCAAAGAAGAACAATCTGCCTGGCAGGTTCTCGAAGTAGGTTATAGTGACTTCTGGCTCTTGCGCCGTGGCAAATCCGATGTATCCCAGAAACGCGAGTGCTGCCCACAACAAGGCAGCAGTCCTACGGCAGAATGCCATGGTGGACGAGTACGTGTCCGCAGTCTGGGTAAAGTATAGTGTATATGAGCGCTACAAGCGAAAAAGGAGACTGCGGTCTACTTTGCCACGACCCACGTTTGCACTGTTTGCCACCACTGCCTTGCATCTACCCCGAAGCCTCATGCCAGTTATGAGTTCCACTGTTTTCCATGCAGGTAGCCTCAGCGATGTCCCCCCTTTGCGATCACGCCCGGAACACAGCAACCTTTCACCAATGCTGCGAGTCGTCTAGCACTCGGTTTGGACTTCGGGCTGGACAGATGGCGCCCACTGACGCGTACGTTATCCGTTAGCCGCTGTATTCACCCACAGCCTCACGAAACAGCTTCAAGTTGTCCGCCCTGCAGATTTATGCGCCGGACTCGCCACTGTTATTTTTCATCTGCAACTTGGAACGCCACCAAAAGTGAAAACGCACATTGTTTGGAACTTGAAGGTTATGCGGCTGGACCTAAATGTACTTTTTTGGTTCGCTTAGGTGCTCCCCAGCCAATGAGAGGGCTCCAAAATTATCACATAGGCCGTCAGAGAGTCGTCAAGCGATAACGTTACTCGTCGACTTTGGAGATGCTTGTTCGCATGCGCAGTGATGGCTTCAAGTTATCGCATGCCAAACACCGACAGCGTACCCTTCATCCACCTCCCTCAACATGAGGTCATTTGCTGCACTCTCCGCCGTCCTCCTCGCGACGTCTGCCTCAGCTCAGCCGGTGATCACCTTGCCACTGACGAAGCTCCAGCGCACTGGAGCGTATCTCAAGGGATCTACTGATGCAGATCGTGCTCGTGCCGCGTTCCTCAAGCGCCGTACTCCCAGCACCGTGCCCGCGACAAACCTGGCAAATATCCAGTACACAACAAGTGTCGGTATCGGCAACCCCCCGACATACTATAACCTCGCCGTTGACACCGGCTCCTCCAACACTTTCTGTGGGTGAGTGTGGGTGTCGATTGAAGTCTTACAAATACGATTTTTGCTGCAGTACTGGCACTCCATATGTTCGGACGCCCACCAGTATCCCCACAGGGCAAGCCGTAAATGTCACTTATGGGATTGGTTACTTCTCGGGAATGGAGTGTAAGGACCCTGTAGCCTTCTCCGCGCCTGGTTACTGACAATAGACAGATCTCGACCAGGTGACCCTTGCACCTAATCTTATCATCACCAACCAATCAATCGGTGATGCACTCTCTTATGCCGATTTCGAAGGTGTCGATGGCATCGTTGGTGTTGGACCTGTCGACCTCACACAGGGCACGCTCTCACATGATACGAATGCAACAATTCCAACGGTCATGGTCAACCTCGTGTCGCAAGGACTTATTGAGAACCAAGTACTCGGTGTTTACTTTGCCCCTTCAGCAAACTACAGTGACACAAGTGAATACCCAATGTTCTGATCCTTGTCTATGATTAACCTGAGATACGTAGATGGTGCATTGACTTATGGAGGCATTGATTCGACCTTGGTATGAATATCGTGCGTTGTTAGCTCGTGCTGAAGTGGCGTATATGCGTCGTGTACAGTACGAGGGCGAGTTGACGTATGTTCCTGTGACGAAGACATATCCAGCCGCCCTTTTTTGGGGCATCAACGTCACTTCGTCTACATACGGCAACTACACCGTCATCCCGACCTCCACTGCTGGGATCGTTGACACCGGTACAACACGTATGTTTCGTTCTCCACTCTTACATGCTCATTCACTAGATCTCACGCAATCGTTCCCATTAGAGGTCCTCCTCGCTGATAACTTCTTTGCCGTATACCTGGATGCAATTCCAGGAGCCAAGTTAGATTCACAAACGGGGCTCATCGAAATTCCCCCTTCCTCCATCTCGTCCATGCAGCCTCTCAACTTCATGATCGCTCACCGGATGTTCACCATGGATGTTGCTGCTCAGCTAGTTCCAACAAACCAGAACACAGCATGGGGTGGCGTTGCTGGGAAACGGTACGGTGTGGTAGCCAACATGGGAAGTAACAGTGGAGAGGGGTTGGATTTCGTCATCGGACAGGCGTTCGTGGAGAGGTACTATGCGGTCAGTAGTGGTTGGGCTTTGGAGAAGCGTGGACTGATCGATCACTTTTGGTAGGTATTCGACAGAGATGCTAACCGCGTTGGATTTGCTCAGACGTGAGTCTTGGTCCGTGTCGAGATTAGGGCAATCTGAACTTTACCATCACAGGAACAACACTTTTACCGCCTACCAGGGGTAAAATCTCTCCATGGAACTTCGTGATCCCGTACATCTTACATTTTCACATACCCGAATTCAATCATTGGAGATAATATGTCGACGCCCTTTGCTAGTGTCGAGCGGTTGGTGAGATACCGCGACCCTTTCTTTGTCGGGATCCTTGCCGCCACTATTTCGCTGAGTCGCTAGTCATGATTCCTCATAAGATCAGTTCACTCTGAGCTTACACATCCATTGCAACACGTTTACAACGCGCCATCCCACAACCTCCGGAGCTTGGTGTTATTTATTATGACGTAGTGTCTATACGAACGTTCTCTGCCTGGTATATATACACAGTAATTCTAGTTCTTGTACTAATTCTTGACCGTTGGCGAGAAAGACTACCTTCTCAGTAAGTACCTTCTTCCATCCTTCATGTTGGGAACTTTTGTACAACAGAAAGCAAAAGTACCGATCACCTTCGCGGAGTATACCTTCATCTGGGCTACCAGTCCAACCGTAGTCGATGACACCAATCGCCATCTGAGTGTTGGCTTCAGCATGTGAAGCCAAATCTTGGGAGTGGAGTAGGGTAACCTCACTAACGGAAGCCGAGTGCGAAAGCGGGACGGGTGTATAGCTCGCTACCCCCTCCGGCGGAAGGCTGATCTCGAGGATGATGACTCTAACGCGGAGGTGATCGACATCAATAGACAAGGAACGATCCCCGCACAGACGATAATGATGCGAGGTCGGATTGAGTTGTTGATCGCGGTGTCGTTCCCCAAAGCCTGCCAGAGAGGGTGGTATCCCAGTATGGTCGTGCGAGCACGGCCCTGCCCATGCGAAGACATCGCACTCCCCGGATTTAGGGATAACATCGAGCATCAACCTGGTGAACGCCCTCTCCCCCTCCCCGTAGTTAACAGAGATGCGGGAATCAAAGATCGCCATGAGTGAGTATGCCTGGTCTTCAACCGTAGTTGTCTTTCGTCTCGACGCCCAAGACAGTTTGTGCCTGATCCTGTCCGAGCTTGGCCAAAAAGTGCGCAAATCGTCGACAGGGATCCCAGACGCTTTTGAAAGGAGTTCAAGAAAATCTCCATCTGCCTTGTCATTATCAATGTAATCGTTGTTGAGTGCCTTCCATCCTTCTCCGTAGAACTTCATCCTCATGGGGGCAAGTAATTCCGTCAATGTGAATCCTCTATAGAACCACGCGTCGTGACCCATGTCCGACGAGTCAGAAGCTGTCGCAAGGTGTGCGATGCATACATAGGCGTTGCGGTACCAGTCGAATAAGGATTGGGCCGCAGACTCTCGATCCAATCGATTCGTGTAGTCAATGCAAACTACATCGGCCCAGGCGAACCGACACTTGAACGAACCTCGTGCGAGATCACAAAATCGCTCTAGTTTGTGCCAGCCAGGACCAGTCCGTGGCGCGTCTGACACCATGTCATGGTATCGAAACCGATCTGAGGGAAGCCATTTATGTGACAGGATGGCGTACTTCACGACGCCTTTCACAATCGTTCCGATGACATCTTCCCTGCGCTGATTTGCGTACGACGTGTGGCGTTCAATGTCCGCTTCTTCAATCGACTCGATTACGGCTCGATGAGCTTTTTTGATTGCGTCAATGTCTACGAGGCACAAATGCTCGAGATCGATGAGTCGACAGGGGATATTTTCTTTCCTAGTGTAATCCTCAAATATGTCGAGAACTTCGGGAATGGTCATAGAGATTCTAAGGCAGAAATATGTGTTGGATTAGCTATGGTCGATGCAAAAGGATGCATAGACTCGTACTTGCCTTGAAGGTGGGAAAGGATTGTCGTTGAAGGAGAACATAACAGCCGTCGATTCATCTTCGCAAGATTTCCCACCGTCACTCCGTGTTGGGGGGACGCCTGCGACCCGGCCAGTCACTGCATAGTTTCGTTTACTTACCAGTTTATTGAGCATGGTATGTCAACCATCCCGATAAAGCAGAGAGACAATTCACTTTTATCTGCTAAAGGCACCACCCCCGTCTCACCCACCAGATTGGGATGCTGTTCAATGTGTCTACTACGACCACGTCTTTAATTATATGCCCGCTCACCTCCTGCATATCGACGACTCGGGCATACGTTTGATCAATCGTGAAGACTTGCCTCAAATATTCAAACCGGAACATGCCGCCGAAGAGGAGATCGCCTTGCTGATGGCCAACTTGCCCGGCCGTTCCAGAGAAGAAGTGATAAGAAATCTCGTTGCGCAAAAGCTGAAGTATGCCATACTTTCGCATCGGTGGTTGTTGGAAGGAGAGCCGACCTTCCAGATGGTGATGGAAAAAGGTTTAGACGGGGACTCTCCGGGATATGAGAAGTTGAGGACATTCTGTGTCATTGCACAGGCGCTTGGTTTCAGGTTGGCATGGGCCGACACATGTTGCATCAATAAAACAAGCAGTGCAGAGCTCGACGAGGCCATACGCTCCATGTTCAAGTGGTATCGCAACTCCGCAGTCTGCATTGTCCATCTCGCCAAGGCAGCGGGACAGAGCAGTATCCGAAACGATCCCTGGTTCACAAGAGGATGGACTCTCCAGGAGTTGCTCGCCCCAACGAAAATCAAGTTCTACGGTGCGGACTGGTTACCCCTTAGCACTTTCCCGAACGACAAGGAAAACGCCGAAATCATGCACACCATCTCTGACATCACTGGTATCGACCGTCGTAACCTCTGCTACTTCAGCCCTGGTCTCTTCAATGTAAGAGAGAAGATGCTCTGGGCATCTACCCGGAAAACGACCCGAGTAGAGGACGTGGCGTATTCGCTCTTAGGCATCTTTGACATCAGCATGCCCATCGCATATGGAGAAGGGAAGCGAGCCTTCCGTCGCCTCATGGAGGTGATCGTCAACGATTGCCGCGAATGGCAAATTTTCGCGTGGGCAGGACTCCATTCTCCATACGCTACTTCGTTCCCTGAGTCACCATCCGGTTATCGTGCGTTGACCGATGCCACCGCCGCTCTGATGCTGAGTCCAGGTCGTCTTGCGCATCGACCGTGGGACCTCCGAGTCGGTTACCCTTTCTATGCTATGACGAAAAAAGGACTCGAATTGGAGGTTCTCTTGGTAGAAATGATGCTGCATATCCACCGAGAACCGATCGAGGGAACTACCCACGAGCGCCTCACGCTCAGCCCCGGCTCGGAGAACAAGAGGTTTTTTGAGAACGTCCAGGTCATATGTGACACCAGATTCCTGCTCTTTTCACAGTGGGCGGTTGGCATCATCAATTACCAGACCGACGGTACTGGTGACCGCGAAGGAATGGCGGAACTTGAAGCAGGGATGGAATACATTTGTTTTTTTCTTGGGACTGGAATTTATAGTCCTTATAGAAAATGGGAGAAGGTCGAAACTAAAAGCAGTTCTTTCCATTCGTACCAAAGAGGTTCTGAGGAGACATGTGACGACTGTATGGCTATAGCAGTCTGTTGTAATAGAAATGCTATTACAACGTACAAGCCACATCGGCCAAGCATGCCGAATATAAGATTATCAATACAATTCAGTAGACTCGTATATTAGACGAGCAGTATCATAGGGGACTAATATAATCTCTTGATTCCGCCCCCCAACCATCTCGCCTGAGCTCACATGTAATTTCAACACAGTCATTCCGGAGACGTCGGTAGACCACATAGAAAGGCTACTAGAACATTCCCAGTCGCTTGAAGAATTGATCGCCGGTCACGTAGCAATGGGAGGGTCGGTGCGAAGCGCAACGCTCAATACCTCGGTGTCGAAAACCCACTCGATCTAACTACATCCTCCGTATCCACTTTCGCCTCCAGAGAACTCGGCGCCGCCATAGCACCCACGCCAATCAAAACACCTAAAAATACACGTTTGTAACCATTGCAACCACGACAAACTACGACATACCTCGACTGTTCACTTTCTCCGAGTCAATCTTATCGCGCGTAATGAGACCCACGCCTTCCGTGGGTACGACGTACCCCGTACTCTCAAATGGCAACGTCGGAGGTGAACTCGCGACGCGCCACGTGCCAAGTCCGGGAAAGGCGAACGCACGGGGATGCCGCCTCGCCACGGCGTCGTCGTTTGTCCGAGACGTGTCCTCCCATAAGTTAATCTGCGCTTCGCGTCGACCGACGTCGCCTGCCCATACGGTGGCGAAAACGACACCGAACACAGCGAGCATGGCGTTTACGAGTATGATCTCGTTCACGATCAGCACGTCGACGTTGCGATAGACGACAACGAACTGTGCGATGGAGAATAGTGATGGGATGATGAAATTCGAGAGTGCGATATGAGAGAGGGTGCGCATGCGCTGAGCAAACGTCACTAAAGTACCGAATTTTGGTCAAGTTTGGCAGGTGATAGATTGCTCGAGAAGCGAAAAAAAAGAAACAATCGTTCACCTCTGTTCGGATGAATGTTACTCGTGACCCCCTGTCCATTTCCCCGGTCCCGGATGGTCCAAAGGAATGCAAGCGATGCATATCTACCCATCATGTTTCAAAATATTGATCCCGAAACCAAGGAGAAACGCTCAACCAGCACTCACGCATTGTCCACCATCTGAGCGGACCATTCGATTTTCAGGTAAGGCGTCGTCGCCCACACAATAGCAACGTTCTCGGGACCGAGAGGTCCATGTGCAGCATCCGCCAGGACTTTGATGAAGATAATCATGTTGACGACGCGAGCCGTCTTGAGGAGAATTGGGAGGGACGTCAAGATAGCAAAACGTGTCAGACCGACGTGACTGAGTGGGTGGACGGAGATGAGGCGAACAAGCAAGATGAAGTCGACAAGTATGGATTGAAAGGCGCCAATGATTCCAATGGAAATGTTCACCTAGGTAAGGAAATCATGAGGCGAGGTGTATATCAAAGGGACCACCGGTTGAAAGTGCAGCGCACCGACGGGGGCCATGGATCTTGGGGAGACAATATAGAATGGGTCTGCAAAACTCCCATCAGCGACTGCGTGCGATCAGCTGCCTGTCCTTGAGTGCTCAGCTCACTGCAAATGCGTCAATCATTACACCCGCCGTGAAAGCGAGGATGATGGCCACTACATTAAGGATAAAGATAGGCCGTCGGCGACTCTGTGGGGTGGAGAAGTAGAACAATGCAATCAAGAGAGGCAAAAGAAGCGTCAAGAAGGTGTGTCCGATCATGATGGAGTCTAGCGAGGGATGTATGATGGCATTGGGGTCCGGTGCCGATGGAGCCGCTGAAGGAGATATGGATCCACCAGTACTTGTGGCGTTGGCAGACATGGCAGAGATATCGAGTTTTGTTAATGATCCAATAACTAGATGTGCCTAAAAACAGCAGTGTCGGTAATTGTCACCTTCAGAGTCCTGTGATCAGGGCAGGTAGGGAGGAGCACAAAAACTTGAATGGTCAGACCAGTAGGAGAAAGTGGATGCGCCATGTCAGCTGAGCCAAGATTTATATGATCCAGTTTTACGCCACACAGACCAACCCAGATAAGTGATCCTCCGAGTGGGAATAGGAAGGGTAAATGAGAACAAAAAAGTCAACTTGAGTGACAGGTACAAGATGCGGGGGGCTAGCCACGACATCGTAATTGTGGGCAAGTCAGGGCAAAGGCAACTTCAACCCCATCAATCGCAGTTCGGACGCACAGAGCGATCCTCGCACCTTTTGTGTTGGAAGTTGGACTTGGTTGGTTCGGAACTTGGATCATCCGAGTCATTAATGATGGTCGACCAAGTTCAGATGTAATGACACTGACGACAAACCAAGATGCATCCTGCCAGTGAGCATGTACCTTGCGTAAGTATGAGTAGCGCGCGGAGAGCCATCAGAGCACAACGTGTTGCTCATATCGACCCTTGTGGCGCCCAGGGATCAGCGCCCAGCTAGGCACAAGTACCTTGAACGTAAATAATATTTGTTCAACCCAGTGCTGCCCAGATGGAGATAGGCTGGCTTGTTGTGATGGCAATGCCCAGCATTGGCAGCAACAGAGACCGTCGCGACATAGCCCGCGATCTCCTCTCCCGATCTCCAGGTGCAAAGCTACATGCTGTTCTCCCAACTTTCCACTGGTAATTTAAAAGTCATCGGACTCTGTGCATTGGTAATTAGCGCATTCCGCATCCATCGACCGACTCGGATGATCGACGTTCGATTTCCAGAAAGGTGCATGACTTGTCCTTGCTCGATTTGCGAGGCGCTATTCAAAAGATGAGAATGATTCGATCCTTGGGTAGAACAAACACGTCCACATCGTATTTGCCAGTGATGGAGATTCCGATGAAACCGGATGATCGGGGGGTCGTCCCGACCAAACTTCCATCTTCTGCTTCACCGGGACAGCTGAAGGTACTTGGATATCGACTTTTGCTACCCTATCACAAAACTTAATGAAGTTATCATCAGTGCATGTCCAGGACCTGCCCCACCAGCGTACCCCAATATGTCGGAGGCGGGGTGGTTGCCCCAGCGCCGGCGGGGGACGGAATGCCACACCCTCTGGCTTACGTCCGCTCATCGTTCAACATGTTTTCTGGGCCCATCTCTCCACGTAAAAGCCCATCCTGCCATTCTATCGATGGGGCATGCATCTCGGGATGCTCGCTCCCATCCACCGTCTCTTTTGCGTCATGGAATGACCTGACACGCTCTCGTATCTTTCTCCGTCGTTCCATACCATAGACCTGGGCTTCTGCACGCGCCTGAGCGAGGTTGGCAGCGGCGGACTGCGTATGCCGTTCTACGCGGTCTATGTGGGAGCTGACGAAACTCGTCGCTGCGATAATCTGAGAAACCGTCAAATGGGTGAACGTGCAAGTGGATGTGGGTGTGGATCCAGGTGAACGGGGACGAAGGAGGGATGGGGTTCGATGGTTCAAGTCGTCAATTTGTCATCAGTGAGCAACTTGAATACGCCATGGGAGGGGAGGCTTACTCCGACGAGCACAAATGCCATGAGGGTATACCAGAGTTGTGCATCGTCAGTGTTCTCGTGTCGTACACTGTCGGCGGCCGTAGTCGTTGATGACGATGCCGATCTCGACCGGCGAGAACGACGCCGAAGCTCTGCGCGCATAGCTTCATCGCGGGATTCGTAATAATTCCACCCACCCGCACCACCGTTGCAGCTCAGACCATTTCGACCACGGAGGACACCATACGCATGCGTGATGGCGCGAAACCGGGCATTACGCACCGAGGGCGAAACATCGTGCCGTCCGTGGATCGCATCGGGGTGGTACACCTTGGCAAGCTCGTAGTCTTGTAATTGAGTTTATCCCGACCCAGTGGTTGATGACGCAAAAATCCAAAAAAGGGTGGAAGAATTGAACGATACATGTAGCCAACGACACAGGATGTGAGATGTTCGAAGAGAAGAAAAGTTGCTCACATCGTGTCTTTATCTCGTTCTGCGATGCATTGCATGGGAGGTGAAAGATCTCGTGTGGTGTCGGGTTACTGCAAGGGGGGAAAGGGAAGTGGTGTTTTGAGCATGTGCTGGCCTGGCGCGTGAAGCCAGGTTGAACAGAAAGGTGTTTTGAGAACCGCTGCGGGGTGTGTGGTACGCTCTTCGCGACCCTGGACGCAGCACGGACATACATGGTCGGAATGGACCGCCGTGCATACTTACGGTACGGCCCTTTATTCCATGAGCATCACGTGACCGGTGCTTTGGCAATCGGCTTCAAGTTTGCGGAATCCGGACTCTCTCTTTCTAACCGTCAACATTTTTCTGGACTACATCTCAATAACAGTCTTTCACGCTACGAAAATGACTTCACAGTCGACGTTTTGGAGGTGAGGCAACACGTGCCGTGGAGTTGACAAGGACGTCGGCATTTTGGATTCGTCGGTGATGCGAAGGGATGTGACGCTCTCAACTTTGAGAGAGCACAGAGGGGAGGGTAATTTGCCTGACGCAGATGTCCCAAACGTAGACCCAACGCGCAATGCCGCATCGAAGTAGACAACTGGCCCCTCCAGCTCCGTGGTCGTCACAATTGGAAAAGCAGAGACGAACTGACCATAACTCCAAGATCGATGCCCTGTCAATGCTTGGAGTGTGTCCCCACTGTGCCACACCAGCGTGGTCAGGTTGAGCAGTGACCCACGCTTGGATGGTCCTTGAACCAGCCAAGCAGCATATCCTCCATGACGAGGTTATGTAAGGCGAGAGCGATTGCTCCGTCAAAGAACTGCGATCCTTCCCGACTTGCTCCTTTCAAAGAGATGCTTCTCGAGGCAGAAGTTAGCCGTTTGTCGCATGCTTCCAGCTAGGTGCGTGCAACACGGTCCACTAGATGATCTAGCCCACTGGCTTCGATTCTCAACGAAGTGATCCGTTCTCAATTTCTCTGCACTCCGAGGAGCGTGCGGAGCTGGTGTGTTGGTTTCATCGGTGGGTCTGTGATGACAAGCTTACAATACTTAGGGATCCCGCTGGTGGCGGGGGTGATCACTCGGTTCATTGTCATGTGTATAATGTCGAAACGGTCCCTTCAAGACGTATTTCTTCCGCGGTTTTCCCCACTCGCACTACTGGGTCTTTATACACCATCATCGCCATGTTCGCCAACCAAGGACACCACATCGTACACAACCTTGGTCCCGTCTTCCGCGTCTTCGTCTCGATGGTACTCTACTTTGTCGTCATGTGGACGTCTGCGTTCAGCTTCATTTACTACCTCGCCCGGAAAGAAGCTCAGCGCAGAAATTCGACACACACGACTTTTGAGTACGAGGTGGCGGTGGTACAAGCGTTTACGGCTGGAAGCAACAACTTTGCAAGTGCGCACGTACTGCATTTCGACGACTCCCTTTTCGTCCCCGGAAGCATCTGAGCGTTTGTTGATCTTTTTTTGACTAGGAACTGGCGATTGCTGTGGCGATTGCAGTATATGGTGTTGGATCTGGTCGGGCGCTGGCGGCAACCATTAGGCCATTGGTGGAAGTGCCGGTGTTACTTGCTTTGACGTGGTCGCGCAGTTTCTTCGGACGCGGATGGCGTGGGATGGAGATCGTGATCGTGATCTTGATCAGACGATGTCGGTGGACAAGGAAAAGGAAAAGGGAGATGTCCTGGAAACGAAGACTAGGTAGATAAGGATCAAAATTGCTTTGGTTCTAGGACGGCTTGTGATGGTTTTATGCAACCTTAGGCCTATCTCGATCACCTCCAGATTGGAATCACCATCTTCGAAGCTATCCCTGCGGAGGTGGTCCTAGCGAGCCAAGATATGTAACCATGGTTTCCCATTCGGCTCCCCTCAATACAGTTCCTTCTTTGGAACGGGTCCACATGTTCGCTAAGGTGTCGCCTTGGAAGACGACAACAGTGAGTGCTGGTACGGCATCATTTCGGTCGGTACCCCTCCGCTTTCGTCATTGGTGAATAGTTTCCTTGCACTCCTGATGAAGTTTGGCTATTCTAATCTGCCTTACAGTCGATTTCAACACTGGTTCTAGGTAGGTATTTGCTGTTTAGGTACATACCACTTTTTTGTTAAGTTCGACGACAGCGACCTCTTCGCGCCAGCGTCTACCTGTGACTCGACTTGCAGTGGTCACCTTATGGGGCCTCCTTTCTCTTCAACTGCGCAACAGCTGCGCGGGACATTAAACCTCAAGTACTCAGAATGATCCACTCTCAGGTGAGCTATACACCTATGCCATGGCCATTCCTGGCTTCAGTGTGTTCTGTATGGCTTATCAATGTGAGGCAACCACTCAGACCCTTGGTGCTGCAACGACCTACTCTTCTGCGTTCCAAAGCCCTCCATTCCCTGCGTATGGTTTGATGGGATTGGCTTTCCAGTCTATATCTAATATGATGCTAGGCCCGTCTTCCAAACTCTCGTCTCCGAATCCGAAGGACAGCCGACCGATTCAGTGTTTTCATTAAAGCTTTCGTTTCCTGGAGCTAAGTTGTATATCGGTGGATCGAACTCTGCACTGTACACTGGCAGCTCTAGCTATGTTCCAAAGCATATGAGCTGGAGTGTCAGGTACACGTGGACACGCAAACAACATTGGTCATTCAGGGTGACTGGCGGGTGAACATGACAACGTTCAAGGTGACGATCAGACGATTCTGAGAAATTACGCCGCCATCATCGACATTAGTACCACCCTTATCGTTAGTACTTCCTCGCAAGTTTCGACGTTGTACAGTGTCCTTGGTGGCACGGTTGCATCGAGCACTTCAAGTTATGGCCAGGGTTACTACACACGTAAGTTCAGATCGGTTACGTATTTTGGCTCCATTGACGCTCTGTAGTCCCATGCAGTAGCTTCCCCTAGCTTTGGTGGTACATCATGCATCATTCCCCGTCCCTGCTTCAGCCCCTTGTCTGATTTCGTCAGTGGCATTGTCACCCTGGACGTGGTTGTTTGTGAGTTTTCCTATCCGTTACTTCCTCCAACGCTGCGTGTTAACCACTGAATCACCTGACCCTTGACCAGCGTTTTGGATTGTCGGAGACATTTTCCTCCGGAACGTCTATACCGCGTGCGATCTCGGTAATCCTCGTGTTAGTTTTGCTCAGCTTGCTTGATGCCTTTGCTAGTTCACCAGTAGTCGCGAGATACTGTACCAGTGAAGAGGGTGCTCCCTTTTCTGTATTCAAGTCTTGGCATGTATGTTCCTTGTCTTGTTTGAGACACACCCTTTGAAAGCTCACATTGTTTTCCAATGCCACACCATGAGCCGGAGAACAATTTACAGCACTCGTCTAAGGGCCAGGCGCCCTTGACCAACTGCTGGTATCCCTCTTGTGTACAGAAAGGTCGGTGTCCTTGGCGAATTCGTACCATGGATACAACCTGCGTTCTACGGTTCAACATGACCGTCCGAGGAACCTATCCACCAACGAATAAGAGGGATATGTTTGACCAAATACTGTCCGTCTCGGATAGTTGAATACGTAATTTCAAGTTTCGCTACACCTTTTGGCCATGACAATACTTCTTGTTTGAACCAACATTCTGACGGCACCAGTACATTCGTCCCGACTTCAAGTTTTCGCCTACATATTTTCAATCGGGGAAACTTCAAGTCTCGCCGTATCCCAAACGTCGATCTATATTTCAAGTGGGGTCTTCACGTTTCGGAAAACATTTTTACTCGGTTAAATTCTGCAAAACGCGTCGTGTATCCTAGTTTTCCCTACCTCGAACAAACCTAATCAGTCTCACCTTCTAAAACTCCCCCCGCCCCAAACTCCGAGGTAACAGTCCCCCGACAGTCTCCTCAATCAACCCAACTCCATTAATATTTTCGTTACTATCGTCACTGCGAGGGTAATCCCCCGACACGAGCAACACGGGCATGTCTACGTGGCAGAATTCACGGATCACTTGGCGACATATGCCGCAGGGTGAGATTGGAGTGATGACGTCCCTAGCCCCCATAACAAAATACGAGTTACATCTGGGTAGGTGGAAGCGAGGATGAGATGGGGTGGCGTACTCACGACACAACGGCGAGCGCGCTAAACTCTTTTTTACCTTCGCTCTGTTATGGGGTGGACACGGACAGCGGGAGGGTAGGGGTTTGAGTGAGGAGAATAGTAAGTGACTCGATGGGAGAAAACAGATACTTACAATAGCGCTCACGATTGCCGTCCGTTCCGCGCATATCGACGCACCTATGAAGTGCAATGTTCAGAAAAAAGACATGACGTGCAAGGGCATCGAAGTAATAGAAAGGCGACGCATTCAGCGACCGAGTTCAAAGGAATCGAGCAGGAGCACACACCGTACGACGCATTATCAATGCTGGCGCCCATGACGATGGTGCCATCCGTACACATCAAGGCCGCACCGACGCGGAAATTGGAATGAGGAAAATAAGCATATTCTCTGGCTTGAGAGGCGTTCCGTGGTGTCGTGGTTAACACAGCATGTTAGGGACCCGGAGTAGAACTCTCAGTACCTTGGATAGCTGCTTTGATGAGTGCCTGACGCGATTCAGCAGACAACATGGAAATGAGTGCGCGTCTATCGCCTTGAAGGAGCGCATTTGATAATACATAGACTGGTGACCAATCTGTCAATGATAATCGGACAAGCCGAGACTCTCATTGACGGATCAATGGTCACCGGTCACCAGTCTAATTTGATGGTACACATTTCAACGATTTAGACCAACAGCAACATCCTCCGAGGTCTTCCTTTGCGTACTACGATGCGATGATTGAATTCGCTGCAGCGACCCCCGAGGGCCAACATTCTATCTGGAAACCATCCAGACAAGGACCTAGCTAACAAATATCACTCATCACTTTTCATTCACGATTAGATTCTTGTCTTCGCTGACGAACAAGTGCTCTCCGGCATATCTATCGTCGCTTCGAGCGGAACAATATATCTACCATGAGATGGATAGGTTGCACGAAATCCACCCAAGATCGGTAGCCCTACAGAACCACGACGCAGCGACCAACAAAACGATGAACGCCATGATGTTGGCAGTTCATGAGACGGTGTGGTCATCCCGTCATTCGAATTCCTGAGCTTTATTATCCAGGTTCTCTTGCACCTGAGCGAGTCTTCTCATTGGTCAACGACCATCTACAAAGTTACCGGAGGAAAGAGGGGTATAATAGTATACCACTCTCCATTTGAGTAAGTTGGCATTGACACCGCTAAAAGAGTCAGACACCCACGCTCCTTCCCAGCGGTTGAGTCAGACACCCTTTGGACATGCTTGTGTGGCGCGGGCCAACGAAGGCTCGCTGCGGAAAATTGAAACTGGACAAATTGGTGCCCGAATTACACATTTTCCCCTTCCGGCTTGGAATTTCGGCTAGAAGGTCCAGTGGAGACTGTGGAGTACTTACGGAGGAAATTCTTACATAATGATGCGGTCTACCTCGACCTACTAAGCACATGCTGTATAGGATCGTTCACTGGGTGACACAAAGCATGTATAACCATGCTCATCGCTAACAGCGTCGACTGTTGACCCGGCGGCCAGACAGTTAGTCGTTCACCATCGCCCTCTTCGTTGCTCCAACACTCTGCTAGTCACGGTACATTTGCATGCACTCAGCTTCGAGTCGTCGACAACCTCACCTATGCCGAATAGCGTGGATGTAACGTCATGCCCAACGCCCAATTAAATTGAAGCCGTTATTCGGAGTATTATTCGCCACATTAAAGAGCCACCAGGGATAGGCGCTGTGAGTTTGATCCATTTTCTCTGCTACTCCTCCACAATCAAGTAAAGATTGACCGCCGGGGTTCGCCACCATGCAACCTACACCTCATCATGCTCTGGTGCTGGTCTTGGTCTACTCGTCGGTGGTCTCAGTTTTTGCTACACCTAGGTCATGGAGATGGTCCTCGAGTGGACCCAAAGTTCTCGGGCCCGTAACAGAGTTGAACGTCGTCAACAGGGTCATTACTCCTGACGGTTTCCCTCGATCGTGAGTTGGTGTTTACTTTACTCAGAGTATTGGATTAACGCCCCTCAGAACTGTACTTGCAGGAGGAACGTTCCCTGGACCGTTAATTGCTGCCAAGAAAGTCAACTTTTTTCCGTGACTCCGTAGTCACTGATTTCTGACTCTCGTACTGTTTTGGAAGGGTGATGACTTCAGAATCAACGTGGTGAACTGGCTCAATGACACGTCAATGAACACTACCACGAGCGTGGTCAGTCTGACTAAACGATCTCAGTTCGCTCGGATACTGAATTGCTTGGCAGCACTGGCATGGTATATATCAGAGAAAGTCGAACTGGGCCGATGGCACTTCGGGTGTTACGCAGTGCCCCATAAAACCACATAAAAGCTTTTTGCACCAGTTTAATGCACTGAACCAGACCGGTACATACTGGTACCACTCCCATCTTTCAGCTCAATACTGTGATGGACTCAGAGGACCGCTGGTTATATATGACCCGGACGACCCATATAAAGACTTGTATGATGTGGACGACGGTGCGTGCGTCAGCTTAACCTTTTGGTCAATGCGTTCATAAACCAATCAGTGGATACTGTCATCACCCTTTCTGACTGGTGAGTGACACAATGTTTTCCCGCGACAGGTGCTCAATTGTATTTATGCAGGTACCATGAACCTTCCCCGACAATGTACAGGGGTCCGTTTACTGCAAATGCGACGCTCATCAATGGACTTGGCCGGTATGGCGGTGGGCCACTGTCACCGCTTGCTGTTATCAATGTCGAGCAGGGGAAGCGTTATCGCTTCCGTATTGTGGGAGCATCGTGTGACCCGTGGTTCAACTTCACGATTGATGGGCACCCAATGACAGTCATCGAGACGGACGGTATTGAGACGGAGCCCTTGGTTGTTGATTCATTACCCGTGTTCGCCGGTCAACGTTATTCCGTCGTGGTGACTGCCAACCAGACTGTCGGCAACTACTGGATTCGCGCCCTATCTAACCACCCGGACCAGACCTTTGATGGTGGGCAAAGCTCCGCCATCTTGAGGTACGCAAATGCTTCAGAACAAGACCCCACGACGGACCATGGCCCATACGTGCTCCCCTACGACGAGGGTAACGTTCATCCATTGATCTCCCCCGGCGCACCCGGTGTTCCAGAACTAGGCAAGGCAGATGTGAACATCAACATGGTTCCCGGGCTCTTCGAAGGGAAATACACGATCAATGGTGTCCCGTATTCCGATCCGCCACTGCCTATACTATTGCAAATTCTGAGTGGTGCTCGACACCCGTCGCAGCTACTCCCTAACGGCAGCGTCTATGTACTTCCCCCCGGAAAAGTCATCGAAATCAGCCTGCCTGCAACGGAGCTTTCGTTGGATGGCGCACTTGGCGGACCGGTAAGCCTTTGTCTCGACTTTTCTGCACGTCATTTTTTAGGTTTGCTTTGACAGCACTCGGTTCATCTCCATGGTGTATGTACTTTTTCATACCTTTTGCTGCATGAGACCAAGTTGATGGCCCTTCGTAGCACCCAATTGATGTCATCAGAGTTCCTGGGAGCCGCACCTATAACTTTGCGAACCCCATTAG
The DNA here is from genome assembly GCA_038090955.1 of Xerocomellus intermedius. Classification (NCBI taxonomy): domain Eukaryota; kingdom Fungi; phylum Basidiomycota; class Agaricomycetes; order Boletales; family Boletaceae; genus Xerocomellus; species Xerocomellus intermedius. Next base: position 63,203 of record JBBPNP010000099.1, read on the forward strand.
AAGGGACACCGTATCTATAGGGCTGCAAGCGAACAATGACAACGTCACATTTCGTTTCACGACGGACAACCCTGGACCATGGTTCTTCCACTGGTTAGTCAATTTCATACGCCTAGACTTGCAGATGTTCACGGGACCTGGTAACAGTCACAACGACTTTCACCTCCACAAGTGCGTATCTGTGGTTATGGACTAGGTTTGTTGCTGACTCTAGCTTTATCAGTGGATTTGCTGCCGTAATGGCAGAGGCTCCTGCTGAGGCGGCTGCGCAAGAAAGCCAGGTCATCCCCGGTAAGCACCTCACCTCATTTCTCTCGTACTGTCTTTTTGATCCTCGGATGTAGGCTACTGGGATCGACTGTGTGATTGAGGTTGGGCCTGTTCGGATGGACGTTGATGCTGACCTTGTCTGGTGTCCCATACTATGCTTCTAATGATTCGAAAACTGTAACATCTAACGTTTCGGATGAACTCATCCTTCTGCTTCCTATTTAGACTAAGGTTGTCTGAATATTTGTACGGCTACTTTCTCCACTTTGTGGTGGTTAAATTGCTGCGTGGCACAGTTACTACCAATGAAGCTGGTGTGGTCGTGTTGCAAATAACGTACTGCTCTTCCCTAGTATGCTGCCGGCCATCTTCCAAATGTACCTGTTCGTCGCTGTTAACCGAGGTACACCGTCTCCAACTTCACACTACATTCTAACCAGGCTGCCAGTCTCAAAGACAATACCCAACCCAACCCGTTCCCTCACCCGCGTATCGTTTTCGGCTTCACGGCTACCACCGGCACGTGCAGCATACGCTATGAACAGTGCAACTGGCGCTCCGACCCGATCCGAGTTCCCCTGATTGAATGGCAATAGAAAGGCGGCGGCGATCGACGAAAAAAAAAATGTTTAGGAGGCTGCGCCCCGAGTTCGTCGATGAGTCCGCCCCAAGCCTCAGTGCAGAACGGTTGAAACCTGAACTCAACGACCACAGACATGCTCCCATCTCTGCGCCCGTTGACCAACGTCCTTGCATCCGTCCTTCTCGTTATGGCCGCCATGGCCACCCAAGGGAGTATCGTGCACGCCCAGTCTCAGAATGCAAGCGACCCCCCCTATTACTATTGGTTGTCGCCAGGGCGGATAGCTGGGATTGCAGTCGGTCTGTTTTCCTACTTCGTTGCGCTGTTTGAGTAATTAGCTCTGGATGCTTACTGTTCATGCAGGTGCCATTGTGCTGATCTTCCTCATCCTGTCCATGCTGATTTTGGCCTGTCGTCGCCGCCACCATTCCAAAGCAACCTCCAAGGTCATGGTGTCAAATTTCCCAGGACAGCCGCAGCCATTTCCGTCGTGGCGGGAGGCGCAGCCAGTACAGACACCCTATGGGCCTGATGCAACCAATGTGGGATGGTACTACCCAGCGCAGGGCACTGCACCCTCTGACCAAGCGAAGAGTGCTGTACCCTCAGGCCAAGCGCAGACAAGCAAACCTTCAGAACAAGTGCCGAGCACCGTACCTTTTGGCGAAGTCCAGAGATCCCCACCCTCAGATCAAATGCAGAGACCCACGCCCACGAGTCAAGTTCTGGGCACTCCACCCTTAGACCAAGTGCAGAGACCCGCGCCGACAAGCCAAGTTCTGCGCACCCCAACTTCTGGCCAAGTGCAGAGAACCGCACTCTCAGGCCAGGTGCAGAGACCCCCGTCCACAAGCCAAGCGCAGACCACCGTACCCTCGGGCCAAGTGCAGACAACCTCCCCCCCAGGCCAAGTGCAGAGCATCGCACCCTTAGTTCGAGCCCAGGAGCAGGGTATTACTATTCCTCCTCCTCGTCGACGTGCGCATACAAAAGCTACCCTGAGTTCTGGCGCAGCCAATGATGTGGACAGTCCACCCCCGTATTACCCGGTGAGCCGTCTTTTTTTCTCGCGTGCATCACGATTGGTCACACCCCATAACAACCGCATCTTTTGAAGCCTACTGGACCTTCGAGTCCCCCACCTACACATGCCGCGCGGTAGGGTAACGCTTTCCCGAGCAGCAGTATGTAAGTCCTAACGCATGTGAGCCACATCCTAACCTAAATTCACCCTCTCTGATCGACACATCTTGTTCCGCGGCGCGGGGGTCCCACCTTATCACACGGCGCCGTCATTACACTCTCACCTCCCTCGCCGTCGGCAGATGAAAGCTCAACTGTCGTCTTTTGTTTTTCATTCTCAGTGACGCTTCCCACGTTTCTCTTGCTTCATCTCATCGTATTGTTGTATTTTAGAACAGACTGTGGATTGTTTTGACTCGTGGTCGAATACACACATGTATGCCTCCTAAATCATCTCGTTTGTCTCTCTCACCGACTGAGTATCACTCCTCACCTCGATTTCATCACGAGTCCCTGAACAAGCCCCACAACAACCCCAATGACTATATTCAACAACCGTCTGATCCGGCATATTTCGGTCGCTTGTTAGGGAAATTACCACCAGGAATACATATGGAAAAATGCAGGGAAGTCGGACGTAGCGTGCGTATGATGCGGCCGCGATGCTTCGCGGCAAGTCAAGGTGACGTCTTGTATCAGTGCGACCCGGATGAGATGAGATGATGTTCGTACCCAGCACTGCTCGGGAATCATCCTATTTAACATGCGAAGGGTAGCGCGATGCCTTGAGCATTGAACGAGGAGTCAAGACACTGGGAACACCTTGAAGCGAAGCGCAATCCGATGTGAAAAGATTGTCCCGGAGCCTCGGGAAGCTAGTAAGTTGTCGAGTCCGCGCACTCACAATACGCATCCTTTGATTCGACCAAGGGTGGACGTGCGCTTTTGCCTGGGGTTCGAGCGTGCTGAGAGCTGAACATGGAGATGGGTTTGCATTTTTCCCCGCACTAACCCCCGTGAACTGAACTGTCAACTCACACAAAGCTCAAGACGTTGTTGATGTGGGGGGCCCCGGCGGGGGGCTGATTCGGATCGCAGGTCGCACACATAAAATGTCGCTCGGCGGACGATTGTCTCATAACCGGGTGAGGCACATCCACATAGTGCAGTTCGAGACTCGGAGTCGAGCGCTGATGGCAGTGTAATCAGAGTCTGAGCCCCATAAGGGGTCGGAAAGTAGTGTCATAGAATCATTTATATTACTCAGTCCAACGAACCTGTGAACTTCAGGAATGGACTCTTCCCCGACTGTGATATCGAAACGTCATTGTCGTTACTTGATTGCGCGAGCGCGGCGCGTCCGCCCGGGCCGCTGCATTGGACAGCCGTGTCCCGGTGGCATGCATGACATTTGTACGGTGCGACTGTTAGCCGAGACTGGTGTCGAATGCACGAACGGAGGTGCTGGAATGATACAATGGTCATCAGGGCCTAGTCACGGCGATGTAAGAGGTCCAAAATTCTTTGTGGAACGGTCGTGCTGAAAAGGGTACACGACAGTACCTTGACCATGACCTCAAGTTTATCTCCCTCGGAAACCCTCATTGACATTTAGAGTGCTCATGCTGTAATTCGGATAGATGTCGCATAAAAGGTACTGCAACACCGACGATCAGATGACACAGTTCTGAAGAGAATACAATTGACAGTGTGAGTCCGTTACCATGATCGGAGGGGGCCAGCAGATAGATGATCATTGACTTTTTAGTCTACAAATCCAGATCACAACAGTGGCACAGAGAACCAACCTGCCATGGGTTCAATGATCTGATTCTTTGTCTCGCTCTGTTCCGGGCGGCGAACTGGGTCGAGTGATGCGGCGTCGGATTGCCTCCGCTGGGAACAACGATGTTTCGATTGGAACATGATGAACAAGATAGGATGAAATGAAGGAATGGAAAACAACCTCGCAATTTCCATGGCACCTGTGCTTCTCCGTGTTGACATCCGTAATGGGGTGTTATCATGATCGAGTGGATGGTAAGTACATAGCCATCGTTTTCTGGACGATGACACCACGTCTGGCTACAGATCAGCTACCTGTTCCGTACATGTTACGATGCCCTCCCGTCCATTAATGCTGCGCCAACCCTTGGCATGGAGAAGCTTCCGTGTCAATCAATCAGCCACTTGGCACGTCCTACTTATCTTGATCACAGCCCCCGGGTAATGCCTCGAGGAGGGTTTATCAGAAACCATTACGAACGCGATTCCAATGATTCTTCGCCAACCACTTGCCAATACCTTTCACCCTTCCCTCGGATCCTCGCCCAATATCCGAGAGGAAATTGGTCAATCCCGCACGCCTCGTTCACATGTGGTCCACTTCCATGATGGTCTGCGGAACCCATGATTCAGATATGATGTCCCATGCTAGGACATACTGGCAACACCGACCAATCACTCCGATCGTCGAGGTCTCTTACAAACGACAAGGATCAGGAGGCCAACAAAGCCAGACAACGTCACGTAAGTGTATGTAAGCTTGGAGCCATACTCTTTACGTTCCCCCCTCCCACGTGTCCGCACCACATGGACCATGCCAATGCTGTCGCACGCGGTCCCCCCATCCCTTTCCCCTTCTTGCCTTTTTGCGCGCACAACAAACACAGCTATAAGGCGACACACGCTGACACTTTCCACTCTCAGGACATGATGCGTACGTATGTCGCGTTCCTCTTCCTTCTTCTTCTCCGGGTATCCGAGGGAATGATTCGGAGACGAGACGAATTTGATGGTTGTGGATGTGGGCCGCGGTGTAGAGCCGATTCCTGGTTATGATCACGAAAACTAGTACTTAAGTTTGCTGACGGTACGCTGGTCGGGCCATGTTCACATGTCAAACGAGTCGCCTCCCCTTCGCAAGTTACGGAATACCACAAACACCCGGTTTCGTATGATTACTGTCCACCGCCGTACAAGGTTGAAAGCACCCGGATATAGAAATTGGTCACCTGAGTGGGTAAGGACAAATTGCGAGGTGATGGAGAGACTTTGTACCCTGAGATAGTTTTTGGAAGGCTCGGAGAAACGGGATGAAGCGGATGATCTGAGAGGGCATTCTGAATCTGAGACTCCTAAACAGAGTTCACGTTCTTCAGAGCAGCCCGTGGTGGACATGGTAGTGGTACTACACCATCCGTACAACTATCATATCCTTTATGATTGCTCCGGACCTGAGGGTACTTACTAAAGGTGTTACCACCAACTTGTCTGTTTGTGATAACATTGACCATAAGGCTATAAGTACGGATAATTGGGTCGATCCACCCGCGGGGCCCAGGAACTACATAACTCGAACTTTCGGTCCAAGGGCTCGCCGTTTATGATGAACGCTGCAAAAATAAGACATTAAATAGCCGCACAAAGTATACCGACCTTGTTACATTAGTCGCGGGGGACGAATATCCTGAAATATCTTGAGGGGGGAGCGCCGGCGAACACCTCTTCGACGCCGTGCTTTTCGAGGATTCCGAGGTGGCTTGGTCGTTTCCTATTTAAGTCAGCTCCATCAACCAGATACTATTAGTGGGGGTGTACTGTTGACCCTGATCCACGGCGAAGAAGTGTACGCGCGGGAAGACTGGAGATGAGTGTCCCACGGATGATCAGAGGTTAGCGCTAGGGCCCTAAGGGGGGGGGGGGGTCTGTCTCGCCAGACCAGAAGACTGCGTGTGGAAGCGTAGCGAGCCCGCCGGCTTGAAGGAAAGCACGTATTAGTCATCATGCGACACAACGTGGAGTATGGAACGACGGCCGGCGCCAGTTCGCACCGATCGGACTGATGGACGGTTCGTAATCCAGTCGTCAGAAAAGAGGAAATGATACGAACGAACAGTACTTTCGGTCTTGAACTGCGTCGCAATGGATAAAAATACGGGTCGCATAAATAAGGACGAGAATGGAGGATTAGAATTTGAGGCTATTATTTTTGGCACACACAGATAACTTTTGAGCTGTCCCGAGCGATCTTTGACGTCGCTTACAATTATGACCACATTCGATCAGGCACAATGGGCGGGCGGCCGATTGGGGTTAGGATGCCGGCGAAGAAGAGTTCCAGGGTGAAACCACGGATTCGATTGGCAGAAGTCCCGGGTAAGGAGAGGGATGTGAAGGAAAGAATTCATTGTCATGCGCGACGAGAAGAAACCCCAGCCGGAGCCGGAAAACAATTGACGCATGCAAACATTCCTGATGATTGATGGTGGGTATGAACGCAAGTGAACATGGGAGCCCGTAATCCCTTGATGATGAGTCAGCTGCACGGAGGAGGAGATGACGGTTTGGAAGAGACATGACGATAAGGGGTGTGAAATGCATCAACCGAGGAGTACATGGAGATGAAAGAAGTGGTTGAGGAGGGTTGGTGGTGTTGGGTATTATGATGAATGAGTCCGCACGGAGCGTCTTGGGGCTGGATTGGGCCGGGTATCATCGGAGTCAAGTGCTCGCTGGGTTGCATCGTAGTCGAGTTAGAGGAGATGCCGCATCTTTGCTGCGGAGAAGCGATGCGGGAGCAGTGGGAACAGGGTGGGTCACAGGTCTTGGGTCTGATTGGTCGACCCCTTGCTGACATCCCTCGCAGGGACAGACTCCCTTTCCTAATTCGACACCTTGAGCGACCCCGTAATTCACAGGGGTTGTCCTTCTTGCTCGGAATGGAAATTGCTGGCGAATCCGGGGCTGATCCGGAATGGGTGGAAATGGGCCGGACATCGCGATCTGGAAACCCGGATCTGTGACTGAATCTGATGAGCGCCGTTTGCAGTTGTTGCATTCGGCACCCGGGCGCGGAATAATTACATGCTGCCAGTGGAAAGATACAACTTCAAAGACCCCCACCCAAAAGGCTCCCATCCATCCTGCTCGTCGCCCTCCTCTTTGACCCGCCCTCCCATCACATCTCCCTTGCCTCCCTTGCGCACTTCCCTCTCAAGAAATGGGTAGGAGAAAGATCGAAATTCAGCCCATCACAGTACGTCCCACTTCGATTCTCTCGCATCTCCTCCTACTCCGACATCTCAGTTTTACTTGCACTCCCTTTTCCATCCTTGACTCACAATCGCTAACGACTTCTTATACATAGCACGAGCGTAACCGCTCAGTCACCTTTTTAAAGGTTGCCTTTCGGCTATTTTTGTTTTCCCCCCGGCTTGGCACTTATTATTATCATCATATGCTCGTCATTGATCCATAGCGCAAGAACGGCCTCTTCAAGAAGGCGTACGAGCTCGGTGTTCTTTGCTCGGTCGATGTGGCTGTCATCATATTCGGTTCGTCTTTTCCCTTTCCCTCCATCCGCTCATCACATCTCCATATCTCCAGAGGAACGTGCCGGTCATCATTTGAAACTTTACCAATACTGCTCCAGTGACATTCACGACATCGTAGAGCGCCATCTCAGGGTACGTCGCCCTTCATCGCTTGAGAACGCCTCTGACCCACCTCCCGCCAGTATGACGGAGAAAAGGACACGCGCACTCCTCACGACTTTGCTAACAACGCGAACGCCAAACTTGACGACGCTGGCGATGGCGACGATGACGATGCGGACGACGACGACCCCGACTCTAATTCCCGTGGCGGAAACAAGAAACGCACGGATGCCAAGCTGAAACAAGAGTTTGGCAACAACGCCAAACACGTTCCTCCTCCGGGAGGGGATTTGGGGTTGAACGTCGATGTTTGTACCAAAGTATTGCACGGCTGTCACACTCTTACCCCTCAATTGCAGATGAACGATTACCCGCTCCACCGGCCTATGACTATTCCTCAGCCACCTATGCCACTTCACCACTCTACACAACTGCCACTCGCAAGCGGCGCTTCTTCGCTTCCTATCTCAACGGAACGGCATACCTCTACTGGTCGGTTGCTCCCTATCGACAATAAACTTAGCTCTCAAAAGAAGCCCCGTATAGCCCCTAATGTCAGCGCAGGCAGTAACCCAAAACTTACTCCTGATGATTCCATGTATAACGGCTACCTCCCTTCTCCCGCCTCTGCCCACACGCCCAACAATTACCGGCAAAATGGTCAGACCTCACATCAATTGTCTTACAATTACCTCGGCGCCGCTACCTCCACTCCGCAGCAACCGTTTCTCCCTTCATCGACCTTTGACTTTCCGTCATCTTCAAGAGGTGCCTCAATATCACGGACTGCCGGGTACAATCAACGATCATCAACCGCATACCATCACCATCAGGAAGCCCAGTTGCACGGGATCTATCACCAGCTAATGCGACATAATCTACCGCCTGGCCAACCGCCAAATGGTTCCAACTCACGCTCCCAACAGTCCCCAGACTTGCTTTCTGCGTTTTTGGACAATGGCGACGATCCTCGACCGCCACCAACACAGCCATCGCAATTTGCTCCATTAGACTGGCCTTCGCATGCTTCGTCGCAACAACAATCACAAGCCCCACCACCACCGCAGCAGGAATCAGGTGGGTAACCCCCGTCCATTTCTCGTCGCTACACAACTCAACCATTTACAGGACACTCTGGAGACACGAGCTGGCTCGACTTCCTGTCTCACAGTGCGCCACAGCCTGGCGGACAACAACTCCATATGACGCTTCCGCCCGCCAATGGGAGAGGCGGGCTATCGTGGGAGCGCGATCGAGACATGGAACACTATACTTCTTCAGAGCGCGGTGGACACTTGGATAAGAGCATGACGAAAGGTACGGGGCTCATCTCCCCCCCATCGCGCAAGCGACCCCGCGCGGATTCCGTTGCGGACGATAGCCAACGACCTTCGCCGATCACGCGGGCTAAGGCTGGCGTTGGCCAGGGTTCACTAGATGCAAGCGGTGATGCCCATGGTCCTGGCATTAAAGAGGAATAATGTTGAATTCTGCCTGCCTTTTTCCTCTCATTCGGTGCTGTCATCCTCAGTTTATTCGTTCACGAACTCGCTGGACTATTCAGGATGTTATAGTCTTACTGTGACCGCTTGTTTTCACCCTTGCTTTTCGAGATATATTTGAAACTAATGGTGAGACGGTCCTTATTCATGACGATCAGATAATATTTAAGTTGTCAAAACAACCATGTACTAGCAGGAGTGCGGGGACATTTTTGGTATCCTCTTCGCAAACTACCACTATTGTGACTTGATCTTACGAGAAGAACGTCCTCGCTGCCATGGCGTGATTCATTGCAAGGACGATTACATATCAATGACAGCAACGAGTTTGAGTTTACAACTCCTTTCCGCCCCGCCCTGTCGCAACCTGAAGTGGTTCAACATTCGACTGCGGTTCCACGGTCATATCGCACCGTCCGGCGGTGATCGCACCGACAGAGGCTCTCCACAAGAACTGTTTATCAAATATGTAGTTTATGGTCACATCATCCTTATGGGTTTCCGCCGTCATGTACGGGGCTGAGGGCGTGTCATGTACGTCACAACTTTGTGGCTTAGAGCGTCTGGTAGTTGTTGTATGTATATGAGGCCTTGAGTGGACGGTGTGGCCTCCCTACCAGTCAGGGGGGAGTGAGGAATACCTGGGTTAAGAAGTTTGGGGTTTTGATTGGGGTTGGCTGCTCTGAAACGAAGTCACGGAGGTTCGACTATACGGCAGGCAGGCTCGCCCCTCTCGGAGCAAGCTACGTAGTGGATACTGCCAGTGGTTCAGTGCTCAACGTTCAACGTTCAACATCCAGCGCACATGCACGAAACATGGTCGCAGCCTGAGGCTGACCAATTACGATGTCCAGGCAGCGCTTTCCGACAAATAATCTCTCCCCGTACAAACACCTACGTGCCCTGAATCCCTCGTTCGGATTTGACATAGCTTGGCTCACCGGCGATCGCGAGTAGAAGCGTGGCGAAACGATATCGATCGATTCCATCCTGTATACGTATCATCATATGATCTGGGGATACAGCTGCGGTATTGAGGCGGCCCAATCCGCCTTCCATTCCGATTCTCCGACTCCGCTTTTCGTCGACGGGCGGATTGTTGTATTGCTTCTATCGGCTCAGGTAAGATTACCGTATGGCTATGCGGCTCAGCCAAACCAAATTTGTGTGCGCTGACAATGCCTGACATGTAAGCTTGGTCAGCCCGCTCTGCGAAGCGCCATGGACGCTTGTTTGCGACGAGAACGTGGGCAGACAGAAAGAAAGCAAGGAACAAGGAAGTCATATCAGCACCGCTCACTGGCAGCGTCCCGAGTCGTATAATGATATGATGACATAATTGAATTCTTGATATGCTGTGACAGGTATCAAGTTCGATATGAGCGGGTACCGACCTGCTCGGGACATATGGAGAGCGATTGAATCCCCAACTAGTGTGGGCGCATGATCTGCCATCAACCACACTTGGCATGAGATGGTTTGACGCTCGAGAATGCACTTGTTCGGGCGAACATGATTGCTGTAGCGGGTACCTTGTCGCTTCGTCACCTACACGCATCATATCGTTGTTGGACGAGTGACTGACCTTGGAATCGCTCAAAACTTGTTCAGCATGACGGGTTCATCGACTGGGAGCATGTATGATGTTAGTTGATGACAGGGAGGCTTCGCCTCTGCTGGTACTACCGCTCGAACCCATCAGCGAGGGAAAGAATAGAGATGGTACAGCCTCTGTCAGTCACAGTCACTGCCCAATTTCTTGTACAGCTTCGACTCGGGGCACGTTGGCTACGTGGGATCTTGCTGCGCTGGTCTTCGACGGTGGCCAATTCATCGTGGACAATTCGGATAGACCCTATCAGCCCTGGAACTAGTGTTGGAACCGTCCAGTTAGGTCCAGTTCAAGGGGTAAAATCACGAACGGCAAACCGAACCCTCAGTCCGGTTCAACGATGTTTCTGGACTTTGAACGTGACCATATTGAACCGAACGTAGTGTTCGGTTCAGCATTCAAACGTGTTCGAACCTTGAACGCAGCCAAAAAACAGTATTTGCTTGACTAGGACAAAATGTATGTAGTAAATCACTCGTCGGAGACCATATCGACCACCTCGGGCGGCACTTTTTTCGAACTCCGACGGTCTTACAGACCCATTTTCGTTGTAGGTAGTAATAGGTCTCTTAGATAATGCCTCGCAGGAGCCTCGTCACCCGAAATGGTACCAGCACTCCGTTTGGGCCTCGTATGGGCCTCTCTCCGGCCTCAAGGCCTCATTCGTGCCCTGCCTCCCGACGCGTACGGCTCACCGCTGCACAGCCTCGTCCGCCCTCCCGACGTGCACGGCCTGCCCTGCCCCACAATGCGTACTGCCTGCGCGCCCTCGTCTGCCCTCCCGACGCGCACGTGCACCTCACCTCAGCCCCCGGGCCTTGCCTTCAGCCCGCACTCGCCCTCGCAACAGCCACAGGGGACGACGACGACGTGACGATCACAACTGTGTGATCGTCACGTCGTCGTCGTGACCACTCGCGCGTACATTCCGGCCCTTGTCC